>JAYJMB010005379.1:0-103984 GCA_036873735.1 Pouteria campechiana | reverse complement strand
TGGGATCGACCCTTGCATAAGCACACTAGACTATACATCGACCGTGCACTTGCGAGGTATTAAATTTGAGCCATCAACAATGCAAGCTCGTTGTAGCATATCTTCGAACCCTTGTTTGTCTCACATTGCTTTTTGTTTGTGGAAGCATCTAATGCAACCTTATTTGTTGATTGTCTCCAAACCTTCTATTTTTTTATTCTTCTTCCATGATTTTCATCAGTTTAGCTCCTTTGGAACGTAGCAAATAGTTGTGGTAGTTTGTTGCAGATGACCATTATCCTACACTTGAACTTTTCTGTATTTGCTACATTGTTAGCTTTCATATATAATATCAGAATGTATTTTGTCCTCATGTGATTTTATTATATTGTAAAGTAAGGATAATATACATTTTCATTGAATGTATAATATGAAAGCCTTATAATTATGGTGCTTAGTATGGTTTAGCAAGTTTGTGCAGCAAAAAGTAGCTAATGTTACACGCACCATAATGTGAGGAATGTATGTATGTGTAATTACTCACTCATGATTATGTGTTGATGTTAATTAATGTTTATCAATTTATGATCATACATATGGTTGTTAGAGATTTAAGCATATAGGTTTTTTCTCTTAATATATGTTTTATTATCATCAAAATTATATATAATAATTTTGATAATTTATGATATCTTTAAAATTCTGATTACAATGCTTCAAAATTGAAAGTATATTATTCTAAATTGTTTATGCATGTTCCAAACTATGCATTCTTCATTACTTCACTTATGCATATGATAAAAAGTCAAGAGATCAGTCACTTAAATCCTTGTAAATTAAAATCTTCTAATCATAAGTAAACCAATATCATGCTCTTAGACACTCATACATATCTCAGATCAAAAATAAATTAAAAAATCACATTATCTCATATTTGCTCACAAACGAAGTCACTACTTTGTCTGTAGGATTGTCTGAAGTCACCTAATTTGTCTGAAGCCCTCGAGGTTCAACCGTAGCAACCCCTCTTTTAACCTCGTCTCAGACTTAACTCTCCCATTCACTATTGGCAGAAAAAATTCCCTTTTCAAAAGAAGATGATTCAAATTTCCATTGCTTCCTTCTTCTCTCCCGATCTTCTTGGTGCCACTTTTCATTTGCTTATCTAGCTACAAAGAACCCCCAAGCTCTCTCACATCTAAACCCTAAACCTAGACTAATGAAGATTGAAAATTCAAGCAATGTAGAGATGATTCTAGCATCCACATTTGGCAGAAGAAGAAATAGAGAAGAATCAGAAGAGATGCAACCACCTCACAAACTAAGGATTCAAAGAAATAGGCTTCTTGAGGTAACCTTTCAAAATGATGAACAAAGTTACCATGAGTTTATGAGCAAGTGTGACAAAAGAAAAGTATTGAAAGGAAGGGTTATTGATTTTAACTTCTTCAAAGAAATAAAAATGGAAGTATGCAATTGGATAAGCTTCCAAAGGTGGAATGAATTCAAGAGTTGCAATGACAAATGTTATTGGAGAATGATGAAAATACTTCTTTGTAACTATAATCCTATGATGAAAAAGTCCTATATTAGAGACAAGGAAATAAATGTCTCCTAAAAGCATCAAGGAATGCTTAAATCTCTGCATGATTGAAATGCAAACATTTGAATGGCTAACAGTAAGAAGAGAGTTGTTTTCATAGCTAACAGGGATGACCATTGGGGATGATGTGAGAAGTCTAAACCCCAACAATCTAGATGTGAATCTAAGAGTTGCACACAATATCCTAAGCAACAACATCTATACCAAGGTTAGAAGTAGGGATAACATTTCCGAAAGAGATGCAAGGATTCTGTGGGCCTTAAAATGTAAGAAGCAACTAGATTTGGCCAAACTCATGTCCAAATAGTTTCATCAAGTTAAATCATTAGCAAGACATCCTTTGCCATATAGAATGGTAATGACCAAAATATTAAGATAGGCAAAAGTAGATTTGTCACATGAGGTATTAGATAAATTCAAGTACTCAGACATGGTTAATAAGGTGACACTAAAATTAATGAGAATATCCATAGCACCAGATGGTACAGTCATTGAGAAAGAAAAATGGCAAGGACAACCTAAAAGAATGAGGGAAGAAGAAGAAGAAAGGCTCGAATCAGTCTGGGAAGAAGTCCCTTCAACAGTAGCAGAAGAAATCAATTCATACATACAAACTAATGAAATAACTAGAGAAGCTGTCATAGAAAAATTTTTGACTGAAATGATAGATAAATGGTTACAGAATTATTTATCTATTGAAGAAAGAACAAGAATGGAAAAATGAAGAACCTGCATCTTGTGTCAGAATAGCAGGAAGGGTAAGAGATGAAGAAGAAAGATTAGAGGACCATATACATTCAACCTCAATAGTAACAGAAGTAAAGGCAGCAGCTGCACCATCTCCACCTCACAGTCTAAAATCATTCAGACCAACTCACTCATCTCCATCAACTCATCCCACTCCACAAGACCTAGAGAGAAGACTCATAAATATTGAAACATTCTTTTAAGCTCTCAATATTGGGATGAAATCAATGGATTGAAAACTTGACACTCTAATCTCCTCAACTAAATCCATCAGAGGTCAAACACAATCATCTCAATCCTCTCCAAAATTTTCTCCAGTCCATAAAGCCAGACTTGTTTCATCAATCAGGTCAACCCATTCCTCAACTACACCTTCACTCTCTAACTCTCAATACTCACCTTCTATTCATGTAATGCATAATTCTTCAATCTCCACATCTTCCTCACTTTCATCTCCATCTGAGTTAGTTGAAGCACTCTCTGATTCAGAAATACATCTCTCTCAAATTCTCAAGTCTATAAAAACCACCTTAGAGAAAATTACTCATCTTTCATCAGGTGGCCCCCATAGTGCTACTCATCCTCATCCTTCCATTACTAGAACTAGAAAATGTTGGTCCCAAAGATTAGGTAAAAATCGAAGAGGGGAAGCGTGAATTGGGTACTTAAAAATTTATTGCTCTACTCCTTTAGGATTAATTGTCCCTCTAGTAATAAATTCAAATCACTCAATCAATCAATGCATAAATAAATAAGGCACAGGGATTTTTATAGTGGTTCAAGTAAACACTCTACTCCACTCTTCTAAGAACACTCTTCTCTAAGAGTCTTGGGTTCCACTATTCCCAATATCAAAAATACAATAATGCTCCCAGCACTCTTCTAGATTTTAGCTCTAGGGGCCTTAAACATAGTACTCCCAGCACTCTTCTAGATTCTAGCTCTAAGGGACATGATCATAGTGCTCCCAACACTCTTTTAGATCCCAGCTCTAGGGGGCATAAATAAATAGCTCTTGTCTACACTCAGACATTCACATCTTTTTTTGAGCTTAGTCTCAACCACTAGCTCAAGGAATTTACAAGGAATGAATATCAAAAGTTGAAGCATAGGTATTTCTCAATAAGCACAGGGAAATATTTCTGAAACTTAAATGCAAAAGTAAATGATCTTCCCAAAAAGTGGTTGGGAGCCTTCAAAGAAAGTTGAGGAATGTTTGACTGCAAAGCTCTTGACTTTTAAGGATTGTAGAGGTTTGGCTCAGATCAATAAATGCTCTCAAGAGAATTTTGAATATTTTCCTTGATACTTGGTTACTTTTATTTTGCTCCAATGATGCTTCATTTATAGCTGCTTTGAATTTCAACCCTTAGTGGTAGGTGAACTCCATTAATGATAGAGGCCATTTTGATTAGCCCATTTAAAATTTCTTACTTCTACTAAAATGTCTGCAGTGCTGACCTTAGAGAAGATAATTTTTAGATTCTGAATAAGCACTGGTCGGCGTGTTGTTGCAATGGATGATTCTTTCATCAATATAGGAAGAGCATCATTAAGGCTGAATAGAAACCAACATTTTAGTTTGCCCATTGTTCATCTTTACTTATGATAGATGAAGTATCTGTCCAATTATTCATCAGACAAAGTTTCTTTGTCTTCTAATTTGTCCATCATAAGTAATAGATGAATTATGGAGGTGTCATTTCATCACATTGTTTCTTAGGTTATCTGTTATAAGTAATAGACAAATCTTAGAAGAGCAGATAAATAATCCTTTCCAACACTTTGTCTTGTGGATTGTCTATTGAATTATAGATGCAAAGATAACTTATTTCTTTAGCACTTCATCCATTGAGTTGTCTGTTGTAAGTAACAGATGGACTGTTGGAGTGTAGATGGATTTTCTTCATCGCTTCATCTAATGTGTTGTAAGTTATAGACTAATCATTGAGGCATAGACTAATTTTCTTCACCGCTTTGTCTGTTGGGTTTTTTGTTATAGATAGTAGATGAGTTTAGATGTACAGAAAAATATCATTACTCCACCAAATGAACATCTTTGCTTTGCCAAACAACCTTCACTTCTTCACCTTTGTTTGTTTATAACTAACGATCATTGGCTCACTTATAATAGACGAAGTTTGCTGCTTTGCATTTGTTAGATATAATTTTCACTTTGACAGACAAATGGAAACTTAGCTAAATCCTTTTCGTTTGAGCTTTGTCTATAATAGTACTTCATCTTTTGCTTTTATACTTACCCAAACCTTGACGCTTTTGCTTCTATGCTCGCCTAAGCCTTGACGCCTTGGAATATGTTCTATATGCTAATTTTTTGTAAGGCCTACAACTTGATTCTGCATACTAAAAACTTAGCAACGACTATTAGTACATAATCTTTAATCAAATTTTGTTTTTCATCAAAATCATGAGTTTATACTAACATTCTCCCCCTTTTTGATGATGACAAAACTTGATTAAAAATTATCTCATAAATAATAATTTCCCCCTAAAAGTTTGCAGCCTTATAAAATATTTGCAAAGTTTAACCATTTCTCAAGTTGCCATTTTCTTATATTTCCCTTGACTAGTTTTATTTGTATTCTCCCTTAATTATTCAAAGATTATGTATTTTTACATTCCCCCTTTGAGATAATTTGTAGATTCTTTCTCCCCCTTTTTGTCATAAACAAAAAGAAACATTTCACTCCTAGTAAAGATAGGCCAAGAAATAAATAGAAAATATGTTATTTCATTTCATTTTAGTACAAGCAAAGATACAAAGTAGGTTGGCCTAGATACAAAAAGTCTAGGTTTGGAGGAGTAAGAGATTGTGTTGGACCCTAAAGGAGGGCCCCCGACACGGTGGGGGGATGTGCATCCAAAACTTGAAGAGGTTTCTTTAAGTGTGAGAAACCAAGGTTTTGGATGGTGGATGGGAAGATAAGGGGTTAGAGATAGATGTAATATACTTGTTATTTCCATTTCCCTCCTCTTCAAAAGCCTAAGAAGATAGTAATATGTGAATCAGGGCTATTTGACAATGATGAAATTGAAGAATAACGTCTGCAAAGCCAGAGTTTGAAGAGAGATACTTTTGATAAAATAGATAAAAGATAGTTGGAGATAGAAGCATTATCATCCCACCAAGAGAGAAACTGAAGAAGCAATGGTTGATTCTTTAGTCCCCATCACGTGTTTGTCTTCTCGCTATGCTTGCTTTCAAAGTGTTATTCTCTGAGTGGCTTCATCTTTATGGTGCAGAGAAGAATTATGAGTCACGGGTTGAAATAGACTGAATGTGGAAGCTATACGAGGTAGTTGGTAGGATATTTTTAGAAAAAGAGAATAACTCATGCTAAAAATAGAGTCCGATGTGATAACGATACTGTAAATTGATTTTGGTAAGAAAATGAGGTGTACTCAACCTCAAAAACTATGATTTAGATGAAGGGAGAGTAGATTACTAGATAGAAATAACTGACTTCATCTGAGATGAAGTCTAGTCTCATGGAGGCATATTCAACATTGTAATTTCACGCATAAAATCATTAAAAATTTTACTCTCAGATGATCACATTAGTCATACTTAATTCTCCTCTAATGTTGCAGAAGGTGTCTAAAGGCAGTGGCTTAGTAAAGATATCAGCAAGTTGAGTATTTGTCGGCACATACTCTAGACATATGTTATATTTTTCTACATGATCTTTGATGAAGTGGTGCATAATTTCTATATGCTTTTTTCTTGACTATAGAACAGGGTTCTTTGTCAAGCATATGGTACTAGTATTGTCACATTTGATAAGTATGTCTCTATAGTTTAATCCATAGTTGAGAAGTTGTTGTTTTATCCACAATGATTAAGCGCAACAACTTCTAGCTGCTATATATTCTGCTTCTGTTATAGAGAGAGCAACACTAGTTTGTTTCCTAGAGAACCATGATACTGACTATTTCCTAGGAATTAACAGGCTCCTCTAGTACTTCTTCTATCAACTTTATATCCCCCAAAGTTAAAATCTGAACATCCAATGAGTTCAAAACTAATTCCTTTGAGATAAAAGAGTCCTAGATTTGGTGTGTTGACCAAGTACTTAAAAATTTATTTCACTACAATAAGATAAGACGCTCTTGGATTGGATTGAAATATAGCATATAAGCATATACTAAAGAGAATATCTAGTCTAGATGCAATAAGGTAAATAAAAGATCCAATCATACTTTGATATTATTTTTGATCTACAAGTTTATCCTTTTTGTCTTTGTCCAGCCTTGTTAATGTGCTCATTGGAGCGTTTGCTATTTTAATTTCTTCCATTTTGAACTTCTTTAACATCTCTTTAGTATATTTGGATTAGTAAATGTAGTTTCCATCATCCTTTTGTTTGATTTGTAATCTAAGGAAGTAGTTCAATTCTCCCATCATACTTATTTCAAATTAAGCTTGCATGATCTTTGAAAATTCTAGATAGAGATCCTCATTAGTAGCTCTGAATATAATGTCGTCCACATATATTTGAGCTATTAATATATTCTTGTCAATGTTTTTAATAAACAAGGTAGTATCAACTTTTTCTCTCTTGAATTTATGATCACTTAAGAATTTGCTTAGCCCTTCATACCAAGCTCTTAGAGCTTATTTCAAACCATATAATGCTTTGGTGAGCTTATAGATATGATCAAGTTGATCATCATTTTCAAAACCAGGGTTTTGCTCTACATATACTTCCTCACTTAAGTATCCATTTAGAAATGCACTCTTTGCATCCATCTGAAATAACTTAAAGTTCTTATAGAATGCAAAAATAAATAGCATTCTAGTGGCTTCTAATCTAGCTACAGGGGTATATGATTCTTCAAAGTCGATTCCCTCTTTTTGGAAATACCCCTTAGTAACTAATTGTACTTTATTTCTTACAACTTATCCACTCTCATCCAGTTTGTTTCTGCATACCCATTTAGTTACAATTATATCAACATTCTTTAGTTTTGGAACTAATTTGTTCCTTTCAAATTGGTTAAGCTCTTCTTGCATTGCAATGATCCAATTTTCATCATTTAAAGCTTGATCAATGCAAGTTGGTATAATTGTAGAAATGAAAGCATAATGGCCACAGACGTTTTCCATTGATCTTCTTATTTTGACAATATCATAGATATTACCTATGATTTATTTTCTAGGATGAGCACTAATAAATCTTAAATTAGTAGGAGGTTGATAGGGAACATTACCTGTACTTACCTTTCTTCATTTTTTGAACTTTGTATATCTTCACAATTTGTATCATCTTCTTGATCCTTCCGTTTGAGCTTCTTCATATTATTGCTACCTCATCTACATCACTCTCACACTTCTTTCTCGGAGTTATATTTTTTTCATCAAATTTAACATGTATGGACTTTTCTACAACCTATGTTCTCTTAATATATACTTTAAATGCTCTATTGTTAGAAGAGTAACTGAGAAAGATAGCTTCATTATTTTTTGGATCAAACTTTTTAAGGTTATCTTTATCATTGTTTAGTACATAGCATAAGCATCCAAAGGAATGAAAATATGAGATAATTGGTTTCCTTCCTTTCCAAAGCTCATATGGGATTTTCTTTAAGATTGCTCTTATGGTAAACATCGCAAGTTGTACTAACTACATTTCCCCATAATCTTTTGGACAATTTATTTTTATTCAACATAGTCCTTCCCATTTCATAAAATTTTCATTTATTTCTTTCCACAACTCCATTTTGTTGAGGAGTTCTGGGAGATGAGAAACTATGGTGAATTCCTTTCTTGTCACAAATGTCAATAAATTTTCCAATTCTCAAATTCACCACCATGGTCACTATGGATAGACATAATTGACATTTATTTCTCATTTTGAATTAGCTTTGAAAATGTATAAAATATTAAAAATGCTTCATCTTTGCTAGTAAAGAGAACCACCCATGTGAATCTAGAGAAGTCATCCACGATCACACACACAGACACACACACACACACACACACACACACACACACACACACATATATATATATATATATATATATATATCTTTTTCCTCCATGGGTGACAACATCTTATGGTCCAAATAGATCTATATGTAATAGTTTCAAAGGTCTGTGGGATTGAAGGATACTTTGGTCTATTTTGACAATTCATAGGATTTCCATATTTGATTTTTGTCATAGTTTAGTTTTGCCAGACAAATTACAAGATACGTTTTCCACAAAGATCTATTATTTGACATGTTGATATGTCCTATCCTTTTGTGCCATACCCATGGATCATCTTTAACTGCAATAAAGCATTTTCCAACAATATCATTTAACTGTACTAGATAAATATTTCCATAACTTTTTTTCACTAAACAATAGATCATTGTCTATACTGAATACATTACATGCAGATGGTTTAAACATAACTTTGTGACCCTTTTCACATAATTGACTGATACTAAGCAAATTGTGCTCAAGTCCCTATACGTACAATACATCCTTTATGCATGCATTGAATAAACCATAAATTTTACTTAACCCTTTGATGAGGCCTTTGTTATTATTACCGAATGCAACTATTCCTCCATTTATCGGCTTCAAATCTTTGAACAATTTCTTATTCCCAGTCATATATCTTGAGTAGCCATTATTCATTAACCAGGCATTGCTATACGTAGCTTTGAAACTTACCTGCATTCAAAGAAAGTTTTTCTTCTTACCTCTTTGGTACCCAAGCATTGGGTCCAATAGTGTTAGTGGAATTGTGTGTGCAAGAAGTTTGTATATAATCCTTATGTTTCCATCTCATCTTTACAACTTTTGCTTGCATCTTTTTAGCATAGTAGTCATATGCTTTATGTCCAATTTTGTTGCTGAAATAACGAGTATTTGAAACTTTGCTAGGTGTATTATATTCCACTGGTTTCTTTGCCCAGGGATAACCCATGAACCTTCAGTTTTCCCTTTCTTCAATGAGGTTCACTCCCTTGGACCATCCATCAAACTTTTGTGAGTTTTCATCATCTGATAGTTCATAACTAATTCCCTTTTTGCTAGTTTGACTAGTCATTCCCATGAAATTGGCCATAGATTCTCCTAGATTGGAGAATTTACTCAACATACTATTTAATATTTCTATCCCCTTCTTAAGATTTTGAACCTTTTTTTGTAGAGATAGATTTTTTTTGCTAGTATAGAATTTACTTTAATAGTTGCATCAAAGTGTCTTTTCTTTTGAGTAAGTTTTTTGGATAAGTAATTCAAAATCACTGAAGAGGGAGTTATATGATTTTGTAACTCATTAAACTTTTTGCATTTGATATAAGTGCTATTTGATCTTGAAGAATTAGAACTATAAGAGTAGTAGGAGTTTAATTCTGTCTTCAGCTCCATGCCCTTTGATGGTGAATTGATCTGTTGATTCATTCTTCATTTGGGCCATGCAACATATTCTTGCGAGGTGTGCAATTTTATTATTTCATTTATCACTTAAGCTTGTCCTTGATGAGTCTTCATCATTCATATACATTCTCTAGCTTAGTTTGAAGATTTCTCGAAGTATTTCTTTTCTTTTCTTTCATCCTTCTCATTCATATTTACTTTTTCTTCATTGGGATACTAAGGAGACATGTGTCCGATCACTCTACATCTATAGCATGTGGGGGGATCCTTCTTTCTTTTAGTCATTTTCTGCTGTTGTCTAGACTATCTCCTTGAGGAGCTGCCTCTGCTGCTTCTTGCAAACTTTCTAAAGTTTATGATCAACATGGCCATATCATCTTTTGATTATGATGTTGGATCACTACTGCTTCTTTGCTCACTTTGAGAGCAATACTTTTCTTTGGCTTTATTGGCTTCTGTCTCTTACTTTTGATCAGCTCATGTGACTTCAATGAATTGATGAGATTGTCCACCAAATGAGTGTTCAGGTCATTTGCTTCTTCTATCGCTGTGATCTTCTGGTTTCATGATTTTGGTAGCGCCCTCAGTATCTTCATTACTAGTTTAGAATTTGTGATTTCTTTTTCCAATCCTTTCAAAGCGTTAGTAACTTTAGAAAAATAAGCATACATTTATGATATACTTTCTTTTTCTTTCATCTTAACATTTTCTAGTTTTCCTATCAACATATTTCTTCTAGTTACTTTGACTTATGAGAATCCTTCATATATAGATACTAATTTATCCTAAATACCTTTTTATAGTAGTATAAGAGGATACTCTATCAAACTCAGATGAAGATAGTCCACAAAATAAAGAGTTCATAGCCTTTATATTATTTTGGACTGAGGTGGCTTCTTCTTTAGTCCATGCATCTACTTCAGTAGTGTGAAGAGTGATTGATGAACTCATAATTTATCACATTTTTAATATCTAGATTATCATGTTTTGGTCTTTAAATGGTATGATTTCATTGCTTTACATTCATATTGGATTAAAAATTACACTCAATGGATTTATTTGTGTTATAGGTCAATTTGACAGAATTGAGGTTAATTTGGGGCCAAAATATGCTATTTTGGAGCAGAGGTCTTCATGGAGACACACATCATTATGGGGGCATTAATGTTAACCTTTGATCAAGCATCAATCATTAAGTTTTAATATGAATTAGGCACAAATCAGATGGTGGGACATGAATACAACAATTCAATTGCAGAAGGAATTTTATTTTCAGAAGGACTTTTATTTTTGGATGCTTAACAAGCAAGAAAAATTATAAAATTTCAGTAGCAATTCAAGGAACATTTTGGCAAAGATATGGGCATATTTTGAGAAAGTGTTCCACATAAAAATTATATCCCTTAAAATTATCTAACTAAAATAAAGGAATCACTTGATTTGGAGTTAATATGAGGAAGTTAAGACCAAAATACTATAGCTGTCTCCAGAGAATTTTCTGAATGTAATGTGTGGTAATAAGTTTCATTTTATGAAAGTTTTTAGCATATTTAGAGAATGATTCAGAGACATTTATCAACATAAAAGTTTTATATCGTAAAATTATCTTTAAAATGAATCAATAGTCACATGATTTGAATATCATATGAGAAAGAAATGACAATAATACAAAAACTTCTCTTGGTGGACAGACTTTATGTGCGAAAATAAGATATATTTAGCAATTGCATATTTTATGGTTAAGATAACTTTGGAAATTCATGAGAAGGTGTAAGAGAAACCTAAATTGGGTTATTTAGAAGGTATTTTAATAGAGAAATAGGGGACTTGGAGAGGAGAAAGGAGGTAGCAACTTAGAGACATCAAAGCAAGCTTTTGGCAAAGATCTTCCTCTCTCTTTTCTTTTCTATTCTTTAAGTTTTCATCATGGCCCCACATGGCTAAACTTTATTCTCAGTTTAAGGAGACAAAAGCCTCATAATCAATTTATTGTAAGATCTAATTTGATTTAATTATTCAATTTATACTTTGAGTATTGAATATTCTTCGTTGTTCATGATTATGATTGTTATGCTTAATTGCTAGGAGGCCTGCTAGTTTATTATTCATTGCAATCTATTGCTAGATTAGATTTTAAATCTATAATTCTTTGATCCCTCTAATTTATGAAGAAACTAGGGTTTAATAATTTATTGATGTTGTAGTTATTAAATCTTAGAAAAAATATTTGACTAAATTAAATGCAATTGTGTGTGCTTATGTTGTTTAGCTTCACCAATCTCTACAAATCTTAATACCTGTATTAGGTTAAACCTTTAGCACTGGTCTTGGGTTGTTTAGTGGTTAGGGTTAATTAGAACCCTGGCTTCTAATAGCTATGTTGAAGGAGAGATAGGAAAAATAATTCCAATGGTGAATATTTAAAGCATGGATTGATTTATAATTGCATCAATAATCAGTTATGAGAGTTTGATGGTGGTTGTTTACTTGAACCAAGGTTTTCTTCTCTAATAGATTTCTTTTATAACACTTTCTTCATTACATTCTAAAACCCCCTTTCTTGTTCACTTTGCATAAAATTAACCTAGATACTCCTCATGGGATCAACCCTTATTCACACTACTATGGGTAATTTAATTGGACTAAGGTTCTAAATTTGGTTGCTTATGATAGTACACCAAAATTTTGGCGTCGTTGCTTAGGAAGCATTCTAGTTATTTTTGTGCTTTTGTGATTTTTTCTATTATTCTTGATTTTATTTCTTTTTAGGGTCTATAGATTTTTCTTGATTATTTATGACTGTAATGTGATCTTCTAATCAAGGAATTTGCAGTACAAAACAAAAATTGAAAGAACTTTGCAAAGGTTAAGAAGTGAAGCTCAGAAGAATTCAGAAAAGGAAGAAGTCATGGCTGGAACTCAAACTTTGAAGGATCTTGCCACACCTGATTTGAATCAACAACCCTTATGCATATCATTTCCTACTTTAGATGTTACTGATAATTTTGAATTAAAATCTGGACTAATTCATCTCTTGCCCACTTTCCATGGTCTTGCAGGTGAAGATCGTCACAAGCATCTAAAGGAATTTCATGTAGTGTGCACAAGTATGAAACTGATAGGGGTGACTGAAGAGCAATTCAAACTGAGAGCCTTTCCATTCTTTTTGAAGGATTTGGTTAAGGATTGGCCTTACTATCTACCATCTGGGAGCATAACAACATGGAATGAGATGAAGAGGTTATTTTTGGGGAAATGTTTTCTAGCTTCAAGGGTAGCCAACATCAGGAAGGAAATTTGTGGTGTAAGACAGCATAGTGAAGAATCTCTATATGAATATTGGGAGCGTTTCAAGAAATTATATGAATGTTGCCCCCATCATTAGATTAATGAATAGTTAAACCAGTATTTCTATGAGGGACTTCTTCTCACTGAAAGGAGCATGATTGATGTTGCTAGCAGAGGAGCTTTGGTGGACAAAACTCCTGAAGTTGTAAAGAATTTAATTGCAAACATGGCAGCCAACTCACAAAATTTGGCAATAGGCTTGATTCTCTATCCAATCCTGTCAATGAGGTAAGTGTTTCTTCCCTTGAACAACAAATTGCAGGTCTGACTTCTCTTGTTTGTCAATTGGCTATAGAAAATATACAGATAGTAAACGCTACATGATGTATAAACATACCCTTTCCCTTGGAATTTTGATATTTTCTTTTTCTTTTCTCTTTTTCTTTCATTTTGACTTTTTTTTAAGAACAATAACATGTTCTATTTCACCAATTATAGCCATTCCACAAATTTTGACACCCCCACACTTTATTTCTTGCACATACACATAGCACAATGATAACCCATGCTCCACTAGCTCTATGGCTTGGGTAAAGACATTACTTTTTTGGGTTTTAAGTATGTAACATAGGTTCACAATAAAAGTCTATAAAGCTCAAAGGGGCTCAACAAGAGGCAAAATTAATCACGAGGAAGGCTATTTGGCTCATTTAGTTCATAATAAAGAAGGCCTTAATCATGTTCATGCGTGCATATGTCAATATGATCTCAAAGAGAATCAAGGCAAGTTTTAGAGAAACAAATTCATGGAAGAATATCTCTCATGAAGAAAAGGGTGAGACTGATGTAAATGTGTCAGTCTAGAGGCTCAAAATCTCAGCAGCTTTTGTCTATGAAATTTAATCATCACCATTATTAAGGAAAATAACCGAACCAAGCAATTGCAAATTGGAAGATTACTTATTCAATCATGTTATGAATTTTTCAAGCTTAGTTGAATCTTGCTCATGACAACCTTAACCTCAAATCATCAGAAACCACCAAAAGAAAGGGTAAAATTGACTCTCTCTTAAAGTTTTTTTTTTCAAATAAAAGCAAACACAAAAATGAAAACATAAAAACACAACCTAAACCTAAATTCCTTCCCCCATACTTAAAACTTACATTATCCCCAATGTAAGGTCAAATACAAAGAAGATACAAAGATAACCATAATATAAATGCAAAAATAAGAAGGAAATAAGAAAAAAAAAACATAAACTCTCCTTGAGTTGTCTCCCAAGTAGCGCTTTTGTTTATAGTCATTGGCTCAACTCATTGCATCTTTCTTCAATCTAGAGCAATTGCAAACTAGAAATAATGAAGCATGCATGTAGATGGATCAATTCCTTTAATATCTTTCATTATCCAACCGATAGCCCTTTTATGCTTCTTAAGAACTAGCACAAGCCTTTCTTCTTGTAATGTACTGAGTTCACTGGAGATGATCATAGGCAAGATTTTTCTATCTTTAAGGAACACATACTTGAGGTGACTGGGAAGAGGCTTTAAATGTGGAGTAGATGCCTGCAAAATAGAGGGTAAAAGGTTTTTGTTAGAAACTTGTAACTCAATGTAAGGATCATTACCTGATTATGATAACTTCGGAAAGTCATCCAATGTTGCAACAGTTTCCTACAAATCAGTACTCAAAGATAACACCTCATTCTCCTTCTCAAGATGTTTACCAATGGAAATTTCCAATTCATCTTTTCCATCAAGTTTAAAAACTTCCTGTACACAAGAATCAATCACATCAATGGAATAAACAGAATCACCATCATCAAGATATTTCATGGCATTATAAATGTTAAACTTGACAATTTTGCCATCAAATTACATAGTAAGTGTGCCACTATAAACATCTATCTTGGTCTTGGATGTCTTTAGGAATGGTCTTACTAATAGAATAGGACCAGTTTGATTACCATTCTCCATATCTAGCACATAAAAATCAGCAGGGAAGATTAAATCATTGACTTGCACAAGAACATTCTCAACTACTCCTTTGGGATATGCATTGGATCTATCAGCCAATTGAATTATAACACCAGTGTTATTTAAAAGTCCAAGTTTCAAAGAAGCATACAAAGAATATGACATAACAATAATGGAAGCTCTTAAATCTAATATGGCTTTTTCAAGTCTAGTGTTACCTATCATGCAAGGGATAGTAAACATACCTGGATCTTTGCACTTTGCAGGAAGTTTTTTTTGAATGATTGTAGAAACATTCTCCCCCACTCTTACCTTCTCATATCTTTGAAGTTTATGTTTTCTCTTTATTGTACACAATTCTTTCAGGAATTTAGCATAACGAGTACTTGTTTAATGGCATCAAAAAGTGGAATATTTACCTCACATTTATGAAAAGTCTCAAATAGATCTTGATATTGCTTAATTTTTTTAGATTCTACGAAAGCCTCAGGAAAAGGTGGTACTGGTTTATATTCAGAAAGAGGTGAAAACTTACATTTGGCTACTTCATTGTCCTTAGGAAGGTCCTTGTCTACAACAACATCTTTCTTCTTTGCTTTCTCCATTGGTGTAGGAGTCATCTTTTCTAGAATTTCAACCTCTTTGCCACTTTTCAAAACAATGTACATGAATGATGAAGACTCATTAGGGACAAGCTCGATATGAAAGGTGACAATGAAGTTGGACACCTCGTAAGGATATGGCGCATGACCCAAATGAAGAATGAATCAATAGATCAAATCACCATCAAGAAGCAATGCACAAAGGAGCTAAAAATAAAGGTAAATTCTTACTATTCATATAGTTCTGGCTTTTCAAGCTCAAATAGAACTTGTTTCAAATGCAAAAAGTTTGATAAGTTACAACAATCTTATAACTCTCTCTTCAGTGAGTTTGAATCACTTAACTAGAAACTTTCTAAAAAGAAGAGACACTTTGATGCAACTGTCAAAGTAAATTCTATTCTAGTAGAGAGAAATCTATCTCTATAAAAGGAGGTTGGAGATCTGAAGAAAGAGATAGAAATATTAACCAACATGTTGAGTAAATTCTCCAATCTAGGAAAATCTATTACCAAGTTCATGAGAATGACTAGTCAAACCAGCAAAAAGGGACTTGGTTGTGATCAATCATATGATGAAAACTTACAAAAATTTGTTGGATGGTCTAAGGGAGTGAACCTCATAGAAGAAAGGGAAAATTGTCCAAACATTAGAAGGTTCCTAGGTTATCCCTGGATAAAGAAACTAGTGGAGTATAATGCATCTAGCAAAGTTCCAAATACATACTATTTATGTTACAGAATTGGACATAAAGTGTGTGATTGCTATGCCAAAAAGATGTAAGCAAATGGTGCAAAGCTGAGATGAAAACGTAAGGAATATACACAAACTTTTACCACATACAATTCCACTAACACCATTAGACCCAATACTTAGGAACCAAAAAGGTAAAAAGAAAATTTGCTTTAAATGTAGGTAAGTTTCAAAGCTACATCCGATAATGCATGGTTCATGGATAGTGGCTACTCAAGACATATGACTGGGAACAAGAAGTTGTTCAAAGAATTGAAACTGATGAATGGAAGAACAGTTGCATTTAGCAACAATGATAAAGGACTTATCAAAGGGATATGTAAAATTTATGGTTTATTTAATACATGCATAGAGGATGTATTATATGTGGAGGGACTCAATCATAATTTGCTAAGCATTAGTCAATTATATGATGAGGGTCACAAAGTAGTGTTTGAATCATTTACATATAATGTATTTAGTATAGATAATGATCTACTATTCAGCAGAAAAAGGTATGGAAATATCTATTGTTGGTCCCAGGTTAGGCTAAAACCAAAGAGGGGAGGAGTGAATTGGGTACTTAAAAATATTTCTCAACCCTTTTAGGATTACTTTTCCCTATGGTAATCAATTACTCAAACATAAAATAAATAAGACACAATGATTTTTATAGTGGTTCGAGTAAACACTCTACTCCACTCTTCCAAGAACACTTATCTATTAGTGTCTTGGGTTTCACTATTTTCAATAGTAGAAATACAATAGTGTCCCCGACACTCTTCTAGATTATAGCTCTAGGAGGCATAAATAAGTGTCTCCTACACTCTTCTTGATTCCAGCTCCGGAGGGCATAGACAAGTGTCCTCGATACCCTTCTAGATTATAGCTCTAGGGGTGTAAACAGATAGCTCTTGTCTGGACTCAGATAGTCATAGCTCTTCTTGAGTCTAGTCGCAATCACTAGCTCAAGGAACAAGAAATGAATATCATAAATTTAAGCATAGGGATTTTCACAATAAGCATAGGGAAAGTTTTTCTAAAAGTTGAATGTAGAAGTAAATGATCTTCCCAATGATAGTTGAGAGCCTTCAAGGAATGTTGAGGAAGGTTTGCTCTTGATCCTTCAAAGATTGCAGAAGGTTTAGCTCAGATTAGTTAATGCTCTCAAGAAGGCTTGAAAGATTTTCTCAAATGCTTGGGTTGCTTCCTTCTGCTCCAACGATGCTTTATTTATAGTTGCCTTGAATTCTAGTCTTTGGTTGTAGCTGAGCTCCATTAATGACAGAAGACAATCTGATTGGCGCATTTTAAATCCTTTGCTTCTACATATTCCTTGTATATTGTAATGTCTACAATGCCAACTTTGGAGAAGATGATTTTAGGTTTCTCAAGAAGCTTGGTCAAGGTATTACTGCATTAGCTACTGCTTTCACCAATATAGAAGTATCATGATTAATGTAGAGCAAAGATGATTAGTTTGTTATGATCGTTGCTTGTCTTTTACTTATGATA
Organism: Pouteria campechiana; assembly: GCA_036873735.1. Taxonomy (NCBI): domain Eukaryota; kingdom Viridiplantae; phylum Streptophyta; class Magnoliopsida; order Ericales; family Sapotaceae; genus Pouteria; species Pouteria campechiana. Next base: position 86,145 of record JAYJMB010005379.1, on the reverse strand, counting down.
GATGAAGTATCTGTCCAGTTGTCCATAAGACAAAGTTTCTTCCTCTTAGCAAGTGACAAATAAATTTTTCTTTCTATTGCTACCAGATGAACTTAACCCTTCAAGCTCTTCGTCTGTTGCACCATGGAGGCATAAGTGTCTTGTTGCTTCATGCCTTCGTCTAATGATTTTGTTTGTTGCAAGTGATAGATGAAGTATTGATTTGTTCATGCCTTCATCTAATGGAATATATCTCCACTTTGTCAGTCGACAAAAGACGATCACTTTACGAATCTCTTGCTTTGCTCTTTGCTTTTTCTATCGACATCAGACAACCATTAGCTCACTCATGATAGATGAAGTTTATGTTCTGCCATTCGATTCTAACTTTTTTGCTTTGTTTGTTGATGATAGATGAAGTCTTTTGTTCTATTGAAAAAGGTCTTTACTTCTTTTGCCTTTGTCTATTCTCATCAGACGACTAATGGCAAGAGCTAAAGTTTGCTTATAGTAGACAAACTCTATTGTAAATAGATTGTCTTGCACCCGTCAGATGTAGTTCTCCATTTTGGTAGACAATTGGAAACAACCAAGTCCTTTATGCCTTGTCTATTACAACAATTTGTCTTTTGCTTCTTTACTTGCTCTGGCCTTATCGTCAAGGAATTTGTTCCTTATGCTCATTTTTCTTTAGTTTCTGCAACTTCATTCTGTATACTAAAAACTTAATAACAACCATTAGTACATAATTTTTAATTAAGTTTTGTTTGTCATTGATACCATGCATTTATGTCAACATCTATCTAGTACAGCTAGATAATATTGCTGGAAAATGCTAAATTGCAGTCAAAGATGATCCATGGTACAATGCCCAAGCTGTTAAATGTTAAGGTAATGGCTGTGAGGGCTATTTTAGCCATTAGGCCTAAGAAATAATTTTGAGTAAAGTCAGTTATATGACTTGAATGACTAATGTGGCATGAGTATTATGTACAATGTAATATTTAAGAGCTATTGAATTGAAGTATTGAGATGGTTTTGGAGTTTTGAACTATTAAGTTGAAGATTATGTGAAAAGAACTCAATAGGTGAATTTGTACAAAAACATGTATTTGAGCTATACAAAAGATCTAAACTAGTCATCATAGGTATTGTGATGTGTGTGAGACATTGGTTTTAGCATTGGATGTAATTAGAACGAAAATAGGATAAGGAGTTATGTATAATAGAAACATTTTGGAAAAAAGAACTAAATAGGTGATTTTTGGCAATTGACCCCAAATAAAGTAATAAATAGCTTGAACATGCCCTATTTCATACATGTGATATGTTTGAAGTGATTATTGGGAGATTTGAAGTGTTTTATGTCAAATGGGGCTATGGGTGATGTTTCATAAGTATAAATTCTGAAATTTGAGTAACCCTTATAACAGACGAGTTGTTACTTGAGTTTGGGGTGATATTAGTGTTATTAAATGATTATTTTAGGTTGATTAAATCTAAAAATAATTGCAATTGTAAAGTGATTTAGGAGGCAAATGCAACACCCCATGATTTTGTAGTCTATGTTGTAAACCTCAATACATAGTAAAAGGAAACTAAACATTACAACTTAGAGTCACTTGTACTTAATTTTGACATATTTGGAGACTAATTTGGAAAAAGTTATTAACATAAAAGTTGTAGAACTTAAAATTATCTTTATAACGAATTAATAATCATGTAAATCCAATATCGTATGAGGGAGTTATGATTGAAATAACATAGGCTAGCATGGTCGGTGCCTACTCTTGGCATGGCAGCGTGGCAACGTGGTGGCCTTGGTGGCACCGGTCGGCAGTTATAAAAATCTAACCTAATTTTTATTTTCCTAATCCATTCCATTTTTCTTTGTTTCATTCTATTTCTTCCGCTTTCATGCCCTAACCCCATTTAGCCTTATTTCTTGCCTATTTATCTAGGAAATCATCTTACCTAGCTAATAAATCATGTGATCTTTCATTTAAACCTAACTTTTAGTGATTTGAACCATGAAAATGGAAGCAAAATCACGTTTCCTTCTAATGGATGGTGCCAACTAGAGTTTTTAGGCTTCGATTTATGTCCTCGAGAGAAAGCCATATATGGATCGCTTTGTAAGTTGGTTTTTCCCTCCTTATTTCTATTTTTCTTAAGTTAGGGTTTTGGGAATTTGAGAATTTTGGAGAAAAATGATGGATCTGGGATAATAATCATGGGAAAAATATGTATTCATACTTAATAATGGTTTAGAACTTAATTGGATATGAATTTTGATGATTAGCCACAGCTAGGGTTCTGGAAAATTAGTGAATCATGGAAATATTAGGAAAATGATAGATTTGGTTGAAATAAATATGGGGAAAATGATTAATGTATGAATTATAAAGTTTTAAGACTTGTTTGGGATGATTTGGGCTGATGAAATAGATTTTGAAACTATGCCCTAAGTGTGGTTAAGAAGGGGCTTTTGTATATAAGCTGTATAAGCTATGAACTGATTGAGTTTAAAGCTTAATGGAGTCATTTATAAGTTTATTTAAGTGATAAGTTATGGAAAAACTTTGATATAGCTAATGTATAGCACATGTTTGATAACATTCTTCAATGAGAGAAATGATGAATATGGACTTATGCACTTGGGAAGTATATGGATTTAGCCATAAATCATATTCATTGGTTAGGAAGAAATTAGTTCGAGCTATGTTTGTAATGAATGAGATTTTACCATGCACAAGATGATTTGAGAAGGATGAAAAGGTATAGACTTAAAGAAATGGTTTGGAGCGAAGAACCTAAGGTAAGCAGGCGCCCCTTCTTTGATTAGCTATATTGTATGATGGGGGATGAAAATAACATTTGATTGTATCCGGGCATGGTTGTTTTGATTGGGGATTGTGAACATCCCTTATGTGTTTGAGATTGATGTATTGGTTTGTTAGGATAGTGGGTATCCCTTAGTTTGGATTATTGATGTTTGTTTTATTATCATTATTCTTATTTATGGTTATTTATTGAAAGGAATGAAGAACATCCCATTGAATAGCATGTCTAAATTATGGAATTTGATAATTGTGATGATGAAGTGGTAATGTTGGAGATATGACAACACTGAGAATAAATTAAGTCTGTTATAGAAATTGAATATAATGTATCTGAATTATTGATTATATTTTGTTAGTACATGCCTACTTACTAAGTTCGCCCAGAACTCATGTCTTCTTATTTTCTATTTTAGCTGATAGGCAAGACAGTTAAGGAACCCCAACTATGGATTGGGACTTGGGAGCAACAGTTGAAGACAATTTCATGTTGACATGATAAAATTGGGATTGGAATCCTGTTGTATGTGTATTATTGTATTTAATGAATTTAATTGATGTAAAATTGCAAACAAAGTATGCAATTATGTATATAGAAATGTAGGGGCATGTTAGATTAATATTGTAGATGAATGGTGTATTAGTTAATTGGGTTTATGACTATCATGATTCCACCCATATCTTGGGCTGTGGGTAGTTATGAGTATGGGTAAGTTCATGGAAAATGTATTGTTTTATGATTTTGAATCATATTAAGAATTGCAGATATTGAATTCATGATTTAAATTGAATTTGATATGATTAATACCAAGTTTAGAAGTTGATATTGTATAAATTCATATGGTGTATGATTGTACAGGTTGGATACCCCCATTTTCAGGGGAGACTCTGTTTGATTTTTGATAAGAAAATAGTCAAGTTCCAAAATGGAATCCAAGCACCCCCACTCTAAAAGCAGGCAATTCCTAGTGAAATACAATGCAAAATGGTAGGTCGCGCCTCGGAAGATGGGGCGTGACAGAGTGGTTCAAAGCCTACGAGGGGCGTGATAAGTCATAAACTCTAAGTGATAAGCCTTGGAGTTATCCATGTAATAAGTCTTGATCAATCGTATGAAAGCATAAAAACTCATAATCATGATAGCAATAGGTTATTAGAATGAAATAGGAAATTACGTGCTAGAGGAACTTGTAAGAACATTGAGTTATAGGCTAAATTGATATGGTAAGGATAAACTAATGGTGATTTGATTGTGATTTGAGACTATGTGAGAATAATAGTTTATAGGAAGGCGTGAGAAAGGAAAGAGTAGGACATATGGATGATATAACATGAAATGAATATGATGGTGCACAAAGATAACTTGATTATGCATATTAGTGGTGGCATATATCGGGATAGTGATAATATACATCTTAATTGTATATTTGATAGTTACTGTTTAGCAATCTCATTAAAAATTTAAGTTAATGAAACTATAAAGTTTTATTAATATGTATTGGCAATTGAATTTAGTTGACTGTTTAATTGATTTGTGATGGAATCATTGGATTTCTTTAAGCAATGGTTATGTAAACTTTGTTGGCTACAGGGATTGCTTTGATTGAATGTATATAAGGAATTTTAAGTATTGTTGAATGTATTTTATGGATATGATTGATTATTGCAAATCATGACATTTCGATGTATGTTTTATTACATAATTTTGCTTGTGAGCTTTTAGCTTGAATGAATTGTTGGACAGGGATAGTAAATATCCCATTTGTTAGATCACTTGTGAGTTGTGGTAAGTAATGTGTTGATGCATTGAACTGAAAGTTTTAAAGTATATATATGTCAAGTGTTCATTTTGGATATTATTTATCTGATTATTTACAGAATTGCGCTAATATTGTGATATGGTATTGTATGAGAAAATGTTGTGAATTGGAAATGATGAACTTTAGTATATAGGGGATAGTATTTATGTATGCATGTACATTATTTTGGAAGCATATGTACTTTGCTTGTGGGATGTGTGATGGGAGGTTGGTAGTTTGGCAAATGGATTGAAATTTGAAAGTCTATTTGGGTAGAGGCATATTTGGCATATTTGGATTAAGAATGAGGATTGCATGCATACTTGGAACTAGATATCAAAATTATTTATGTAAACTAGGATTTGATTATTTGATTGAACTTTTAACATTTGGCCATTTGATTGAGGCTTGGATTTGGATGCCTCTTGAATCATGATTGATACATGTCTAAGATTTGGATGGCTATCGAAATATGATCGATGTGTGTTTGAGGTTTGGGTACCTACCAGGATAACTCCTTTGATTCTTTATGATTCCTTGCAGGAATGGCCTATGTTGATTTATTATATGAGACCCAAGGACTGATCATGTGGACATAGTGCCAAGTTGGACCACCACAAACAAATAGTTTTAAACGACTTGACACCCCTGGGGGTGATGGCTGTTAGGGTGGCAATATGGAATGGACGTCTAAATAAAAAAAATTGATTAAAATGTAAATGAAAGAATATTATGTATAAAATTTGACACTTATGGTATGTATAACTTGACACATATAGTATGTATCATCAAAATGCTATACATAATTGCCCTAACTGATGTAGACAGTGAACCTGAAATGCTTGTGTTGTTGTGATGGCTAGATACTATAAATGGCATTGATAGTGTTATTATGGATTTAGCAACATTTGTAGCCAGGGATACGGGAATCGACTGATCATGCATCAATAGGGAAAGATGTGATAAATTACAAAGATGACTATACCAAATTATGTAAGAAATAATGATGTGAATATCATCGATGTGTACACTTCACTTCATTTTATTTCATTTGTGGCTGAGTTTATTTCACGGTGGTTGCTAGGAGTGGAAATTTCTTTTTGCTTCTACCAAAAAGGGGGAGAAGACTATGTAAATTATCTCAAAAAGGAAATGCAAACATACATAATCTTTAAATAATCAGGGGGAGAATATGTACAAGGGAAGTATCAGAAGATAGTAACTTGAGGAATGATTAAACTTTGCAAACATTTTTAGACTGCATACATTTAGGGGGAGATTATCGTTTATGAGATAATTTTTAATCAAGTTTTGTCATCATCAAAAAGGGGGAGAATGTTGGTATAAATGCCTTCTTTTGATGATAAACAAAATTTGATTAAAGATTATGTACTAATGGTTGTTGCCAAGATTTTAGTGTGCAAAAATCAAGTTGCAAGTCTTATAAAAGATAAGCACATAAAACATATTCCATGGCATCAAGGCTTGAACCTGTAAAGAAGTAAAATACAAAGTGCTATCATAGACAAAGCACTCAGCTGATTCCATTCATCTGTCAAATTGAAAAATTATATCTAACGGATGCAAAGTAGTGTGTACACTACAGACTTCTGTGTACACTACAAACTTTATCTATCATAAGCAAGCTACAGTTAAGCGAATGGTCATTTGTTGATAATATACAAAGCAAAAAAGTGAAGATCTTCCAGTGGAGTAGTGAAAGATAGTATGACAGAGCAAAGACTTCATGGACCAATGACCATCTGCCTTGAATGGACAAAGCGGAGAAGTAAAGGTCATATGGCAGAGCGAAAAGGTTCATCTGGTGGTGTAATGGTGTCTATCTGTTCAACTAATCTCATCTACTATCTATAACAGATAACCCAATAGATAAAGCGAAGAAGAGAATTCATCTGAGCCTCAATGCTTGGTTTATCACTTTTAACAGACAACTCATTAGACGAAGTAGTGAAGGAAATCTGTCTGTGCTCCAACATTCCATCAATTACTTACAACAGACAACTCAATAGAGGAAGTGCTAAAGAAACAAGTCATCCATGCTTCTATAGTTCAACAGAGAAAGCACTGAAAAGGATGATTCCTCTGTTAGCACTAAAAAAGATGATTCATCTACTACTTATGAAAGATAAATCAGAAGATGAAAGAACCTTGTCTTATGAATAGCTAGATAGATACTCTGTCTATCATAAGTAAAATATGAGCAACAGTCAGGCCAAATAGTTGGTTTTAGCTCAGCATCAATAACACCCTTTCCATATTGATGAAAAAGTCAGCTATTGTAGCAATATCTTGACCAGAGCTTATTAAGAAACTAGAAATTATCTTCTCCAAGGTTGACACTATAAGCATTTCAACAGATGAGGATTAAGCAGAAGTCAAAGAATTCAAAATATGCTAATCAGAATGATCTTTTCTCATTATTGAGCTCACCTACCACCAACAACTGGAATTTAAAGCAGATATAAATGAAGCATCATTAGAGCAGGAGGACATAACCAAGTATTGAGAAAATCATTCAAATCCTCTTGAGAGCATTTACTAATAAAAGCCAAACATTCTACTATTCTTTAAGAGTCAAGAGACTTGCATTCAAATCTTCCTTAACTCTCTTTGAAGGCTCACAACCACCTTTGGGAAGATCATTTACTTCTACATTCAATTTTCAGAAACCTTCCCCTGTGCTTACTGAGAAATACCTGTGCTTTAACTTTTGATATTCATTCTTTGTAAATTCCTTGAGCTAGTGGTTGAAACTAGACTCAAGAAGAGCTGTGACTATCTGAGTGCAGCCAAGAGCTATTTATTCATGCCCCCTAAAGCTGGAATCTAGAAAAGTGTTGGGAGAACTATTGTATTTCTGCTATTGGGAATAATGGAACCCAAGACACTAAGAGAAAAGTATTTTTGGAAGAGTAGAGTAGAGTAGAGTTTTTGCTTGAATCACTATAAAAATTATTATGTCTTATTCATTTGTGCATTTGTTGATTGAGTAATTGATTGATTGAGGGACGATTAATCCTAAAGGGGTTGAAAAATAATTTTTAAGTACCCAATTCACCCCTCCCCTCTTGGGTTTTTGCCTAATCTTCGGGGCCAACAAGCACATGGCCAATTTTCTTCAAGCAAACTTAAATCAGAAGAAGAGATTGTTAAGAAGAATACCCTTCACTCTGAATGTTCAAAGAAGTTACAATCATCTCATTGCTATAACTTGGAGCAAGAAGATGACAAGAATAAAAATTATCAAAGTCCTCTAAAAGAAAAATGGTTTCTTTACAATGGATGAAGAAGAATGTATTCAAGGAAGTCAAAGGCCTAGGAAGTAAGGTAAGTGCAGGTATGATATTCAAACTTATATCTCTTTATATTTTGTCATAATCTGCATTTGTAATCTTACTTGTTTACCTCTAATATTGATTTGTTTATACATGAATAGGATTTTAGAATTTAGAGTAGATCAAATCAAAATAGATCAAACTAATTTTATAATTTTAGAAACCATTTGTAATAAGGAAATAATGTATATGCTCAACATGTTTTAAGGATAAGTATGCCAAAAAGGCATATAATTCATTTAGAGCCTTTAAATTTTGAGCAACCTCAAGAAAATATATTAAAAAATTGATTAATTATGCTCAAATTGATTGAAAGTTCACATTTGATTCATGACTAAACTAGCATATTGATATTTGATTCTCTCAAAGAAGTTAATTTTCATGTTCGTGGTGTAACTCATAATTACGCTAGTTCAAACAATCTAATGTGGCTATGATTAAGGTAGAATGTTTATTTTAATTTATAATTATCTAAAGAATTTGCTTTAATTTAATGGCATATCATTGCATACTATCATGATTAAAAGTACAATTGCACGAACTAAGTTGTTGCATAAAGATCACTTATTTTTTATTGTGCTAATGAAGAAAAAGTGTAAGATTTCTAAGTGTATGCAGGAAAAGCTTGAAATGAGCATATGAAAGAAGAAGAATGATGAAGAATCAACATCATCTTCTGAATTCACAAAATTCAAGCTAAAGAATGATGATGAATCAAAATCATCTTCTCAATTCACAAAATTCAAGCTAAAGAATGAACAAGGTCAAGAAGGGCTGAATGAAAAGTCAAGACTAACAATACCAATTATGAGCTAAATTGCAAGAATTGAGGAAGTGGTAACAAAGGAGATAAGTTTTACCAAACTTGATACTTATTTGATTGATGAAATGAAAAGCATGAGTTTCATTGATATATATTCCTAATGCTTATGATTTGACTGCCTTGGACTTGAATTGAAATGTTCTCATTGATTTAAGCTAAATTATCTGAAACTTCAAAGATATGCTCATTCCATCTTGAGAATTGCTCTTATTATTCATGTTTATGATGTATGTAAACTATTTCATCATGCTTAAGTTTAAATCATAAGAAAATTCAAATGATGGATGTTTGGCATGTTGAGTGCTTATTGCATAGAAGATGATGTGTTAATAATTGATTAAATTGATTTATTTGATATCATGCCAAAAATTGATTGCATGATAAATGATGAATGGAAAAACATTAAATTGTTAAGGAGTAGAAAAGATTAGAAATTAGAAATGCAAGAAAATTCTAGGAAATACTGCTTCAGGAGCCAAGCCGCCTAGACCCTGGGCGCCCATGGTCCTAGGCGCCTGCTCACCAGCTCCCTGCCATTTTGAAAAAGGGCAAAAACCCAGGCAACAATTCATTTTTCATTTTCATTCCATTGCTCTTCCCAGCCACCTTTGCCCTAGTAGAGCTAGCACTTATGATTCCACATAATCCTAAAGCTCCATTTTCTCTAGTTTCCACTACTTCCATTCATTTTTCTAGAATCCATGGCACCTAAAGTAGCCATTTCTAAGCCACATAGAGGACTCAAATGGCTAGGGACAAGAGGAGGGGCATCTACCTCTCAACCATCATCATATAGAAGCTCTAAAATGACAAGAATAGAGGTTAATAAAGATAATCCCTCTCCCCTAACAAATGTTAATGAAAGAGAAGAGGAAGTGAAGTTGGTAGAGATAGAGAAGGGGCAAAGTTGTTTAATATGAAATCTCTTCCAAAAGAGGTTGATGGAAGAAAAGTGCCCACCACAAATTTTGAGCCTAGAGATCTTCCTCCATACTACTTTGGTAGTGAATATAATAAGTTTAAGTTCTAAACTTCAATGTTGGGTAGACCAGTCCATGTACAGAGGAAGATAGACTTAAGATTCCTTAATAAGTGCAAATCAGACATTCTTTCTATGTTAAATTATCAAGGGTGGTTGGACCTAATAAACTATGAGGCACCAATCTATAGAGAGCTAGTCCTCATATTTTATTTCAATTGGAAACCAAGCTCATATGAATCAATCGTGAAAGGTGTGGAAATGAGCTTTGGAAGACATTTACTATCTCCTGAGGAGCATTTAGGATAGATTTTGGGAGTGCCCACAGATGAAGATGAAGATGGGCTTAAGAAAGATGTAATCTTCAACAATTTAACCTCTAAAACAACTTATGCATCTACCCATATGAGAACAAAGAATCTCTTTATAGAACTAAGAATTCTTAGGAAAGTTTTGGAGAACACATTTTTGCCTAAGCTTGGGGGAACAGAATAAGTAATTGCTAGTGAGGCAAAAGTGTTACGGAAAATTTACACTTGCAAAATAGTTAGTCTCCTAAATCTCAGGTTCATGGATTTTGGCTATATGCCACAAAGGAATAACCATTTAGTGCCACATGGAGTGTGTTTAACAAAGATAGTTGAACACTTCCACATTCCTGTGGATGGAGAAGCTAGCCTACATGTGTCCTCACTAAAGAAAGACTGGGTAGGAGCTACTCTACTAAAGAGGATGGGGATTTTAGTTTGAAATTAAGTGGCCAAGATAATAGAGAAAATGAGCACGAAGTGGAAGATGATTAGAATGAATAAGAGGAAAAAGGAGAAGAAGGAAGAACATCCACTCAAGAGGAGGAAGAGATTGAAGAAATGGAGGAGAGAAATGATACATTTAGTCCTAATATAGAGAGAGTCTCATCACCTCCTAGAGCTTCACCTATAGCTTCAGTTTCTAGATCTTCAGCCTATACCATGCTGTCAAGAGAAGTAAAAGAGTTGAGGGAGGAAGTGAAAGATTTGAGAGAGGAAATGTGTGCTCTTAGAAATGCACACAAGTCTGTTGAAAAGAAGATTGATATATTTCTTTCTCATTTTGGGTATGCATAGCCTAGATCCTCTATGCATACAGAACATTCCACACCATTAGCTGAGCCAATCACTACACCTAATGATCCTAAACCCATGTCTACACTCGATGAGCTTGTGTCTCCACCAGCCACAACTCAGGAGGATGCCTAGCCCATAGCTCTAACTATAGCTCAGGATCCCACAAACTAATGGAAGACAATTTATTTTTGTTATATATTTTTTCTTTGAGAGATTTAATGAGGATTACATGTTTTTGTGAGAAAATGATTATAAATTTCTTGATTTAGTAAACACTTGTGATGAATGGTTTAAGTTTAATTTTGATGGCAGTTGTATTTTGCCTTGATTGATTGTTTAAATGATATTTCAAAGCCATTCTGATGATGAAAATTATGATTTTGATGCATTTCTGAAATATAAATTGATGTATACTTGATAGTTGCTTACATATTTTTAAAGTTTCTAAATGAAAATTACATAATGTTTGAATGTGCCTTTAACATAAATGTGTTCTTCTTATTAATGAAAATGCATTCAATGTAATGTTCATGGCTGTATGATATCTACCTTTTTAATTAAAGAGAAGAACTTTGAGAAATATTTGGGCATTTGAATAAGTTGTGTGGTTTGCATGTGAGTTATGATATTTAGAAGAACTTGGATATCTATGTTTAAAATTACAGATTACATATTGGTAAGGGTGCTACCAACAAGTTTCTCTCTTTCGTGATTATGCTACCCTTAACCCCCCCTCTCCTGTTTGTGATACATTTTTAACTTTGCCAAAAGGGGGGAGAAATATAGAATAGACTTGTTAAGAAATTGAAGTTGAAAAGAAGTTTGTCATGACTTATATCTCAAGAAGAGTAGCATTATATATGTCATGACTTGTCTTTATGTCAAAGTATCAAACTTCATAGGATTATAGATTCTAATTATTTAGGGAGAATTTGCAAATGGATCATTAGCATATTCTTTAAATGTCACAAGTCTTTAAGTTTTGTCATAATAAAAATGGGGGATATTGTTAGGATTATGCGCATGATTTTAATGACAACAAAACTTATTTTAGACTTGATATATGCTAATGATATTATTATTTTAGAAAGTTTGAAATATAGACAAGTGTGATTGAAGAAGTATGCATTGTATTGAAAAATCATTTATGCAAGCATATTTGTAAGTTATTAGAAAATAAGGAAAATCATTATGATCCACATTGCAATTAACTTGGCTTGTCATATTGTGTTGCATTGGATCATACTTACAATTATTAAAATAAACTTATGTGCTTTAGAGAGATATCATTTCATGAGCTATAGAATGTGAGCTTGAAAGAGTTTTTACAAAAACATGATTCAAATTGCTTATCTATGTTTCTAAACCTATGCAAATTATATATGGATAAATATATGTTTATTTACAATGAGAAATATCTAGTTTACAAAGTGGCAAAGTGCAAAACGCTTTGTGCAGGACTATAGCCGCATAACACAGCTGCCTAGTCATATCACCTGCCTTGTAGCTGAATACCGGAGGTATGGAGATTTGCCTGCCACACACATCAGACCAAGGAAGACATCACCTAGCATTCCTAACCACCTGCCCATATCGCTTGGTACACAACCACATACCACAGGCGCTTGAGGTATCGCCTGCGGGTAGACAACAAGACAGGGCTAGGAGTTTTTGTAGAAAATTGATTGCAGCTGATATTTAATACCACCTGCCATATCGCCTAGGGCTAAAGCTCTTGGAGTAGTCGCCTGGTGACCTCCAATAGTCAAAAATTTGAACATTGCAAAGCAACATTGTCCCACCAAATCAACTCCAATAATCGTGATTTTAAGAGATCTACTTAAGGAGAAGTGGAGGGGCATTTCAAAGTGCTTGTAGCAGTAATATTGAAGATCATTTTGAGCTTTAACCTTCTCATTCTCAACCAACTAAAGGCCAAGAGCTTAAGCTTTCTTCACAATCACTCAAGAGCTTTCAACTTCACAATATCCATACAAGGCCTTATTCTACAACATAAAGGGAAGATTTTTTACATCAAAAAGAGCTACTCAAATCACATCTTCATAGTGTTCACCAAGAAGCATGATTCAAAGAATAATCTTTTCTTTCTTTCTCTTTGTGTATTCCTTGATTTGGTAAAGACCAATCTCAAGAAGAGCAAGTTGATTATTAGAGAATGTTCTCATAATCAATTGATAAGTTTATGCCCACTTGAGTTAGAATCAAGAAACGTGTAAGAAGCACTAGTTTATGCCCCCTTTAGTTGGAATCAAGAAGAGTGTGAGGAGATCTAGTTTACGCCCCTAGATTTAGAATCTAGAAGAGTATGAGGAGCACTAGTGTAATTCCATTATAGAGAAATAGTGGAACCCAAGGCACAAAGAGAAGTGTTCTTGGAAGAGTGGAGTAGGGAAGGTTGCCCAAACCACTATAAAAAATATTATGTGTGCTATTTGTCTGTGATTGATTTACTTCTCTGCACATTACTGTTTAATCAAAATGGTGTATGTTGCAAACAACTAAGTTTTGATGATGAGCAATAACATATGAGTGAATAATTAAGGTACTGACAGTTGTGTTCCTAACTATTGCAGAAATAAATATAAATGATATACAGGGAAATGACTCAAATATAGTGGAAAACATATACAAGGATTACATCAGCAAGGAGGTCCACTACACTAAAAAAATATTTAAATGCTCAAAAAAAGGATGACACTGAAACTTTGAAAAGAGCCACAATGCATAGCTGAAGGTATATCGTCCAAGTTTTTATAAGTGTCCTAATGTGATTCAATCATTTGGTCCATTAAATTAGAACACACTTAAATTAAGAGTATATCTGGTACCAGTGATATCAAAGGGCACCATGAACAAAGCTTCAATTGCAGTAGAAATCTTTCTTAGACAATGTCAGCCTTGGACAAAGCTTGCCTTAGCTAGATGTGGACAAATCATTCTCCAACTTTCTACATAGATGAGTCAGATGAACTCCTCATATACCAAATCCATCTATGGAAAAAAGGTGAATTCAGATTGTAGATGTAAGAGCCACAATGGAACTAAACTCAGACAAATGCAATACTAAAGATGAAGTTAAACTAACCAAGCATTTGTCTCTCATATGAAGTCTATCTTGAACAAAAGGAGAACAAGGAATTCATTTGTAACTTACTACAAATAAAGTAGAAGATGAAGTAGATGTGGCATAGTGGATTCAAATGAATTTGTACAGACAAATTGGACACTCAAAAAAAATTAAAAGATAAAGCTACTTCATCCGATGGATGACTAAATAAGATATTGTTTATGCCTTCCAAATTTGTCTGTAGCTCTCTACAAACAAATCAAAGGACAAAGTTACTTTGCTTGTCAAACTACTGGGAAGAAACTTTGTGTATGCCATTAAGAGTTGTTTGTAACTTACTACAGACAAATCAAGAGACAAAGTTGCATCATTTGGTAGACGACTAGAGAAAAACTTCATCCGCATCATTAAGAGTCCTCTGTGACTTTTCACAGATAAACTAAAAAACAAAGAAAAAGGGCTACAATGGACTCAAACAAACTTGCACAAACAAAGTGAAGCTACATACTACAGACAAAGTTGGTTGCACTCTTGATGAGTGAATTTCATTCACTTACATTACACATGTTTATGCTTAGTTATTTTCAAATCCTCTTTTCTTTTAAATGAATTTCATATTTATTTGCTAAATTTTCTAGGTATCTTGAAGATAGAAAAGAAGAGAAAATGGAAGGAAAAGAAGAAGCTCAAAGGATGGAAAAGATAACAGTTGTAAAAGGAGTAAAAAATCAAAGTGCAAAGGAGACAGCCAGCTGACAGCGCCAACGCCAACATCTTCAGCCACCACTGGCTGGACAACAAACAGGCACTGCCAGCTCTAACAACAGATTAATAATTCTGTGGATTTTCTACATTACGTAGAGGTTGGGTTTTAAAGGAAAAAGTTAGGGTTTTTCAAGGGGTCTTCTCACTTCTATTTGGAGAGTTCTCTTTGAGGTTTTGGAGGCCAATTTCTTGGAGTTTTCTTGTGGAGAAGAAGAAGAGATTGCATGTACGAAAGAAGAAGAAGAGAATATGTTCTTCATTGTGATCATCTTGTCTAAAAGAGTTGTTTTATTTTCTCTTATGAACTAAATCTCTTTTCCTAGAGTGCACATGTAACCCTTTTTGATACTTTTCGTTATGGATTATTGGTTATTAATGCTATATGATCTTTTTTCATGCATGATGTTGCTTGCAATGATTTAACTTATTTATTGCTTGATCACCAATATTATAAGTTAGATTAATTATCAAAGCAAGGTTAAGGTAGACACCATATGATAAACCATGAGCTCCCTTGAATGAGAAGGATAGATGGTTAAGGTAAACACCATATGCTAAACCATACTATTTTGGTTTTTATGTTCTTGAGCTTAATGGGTTTTCACCTTAATTATGCTACACATAATAGGTAATTGGAATGAGTGAAAACAATTGATTTAAACCAGCATACCTAATAGTAATAATCTTACTTTTGAAAGAACAAACTCAAGTAAGGCATTGAATTCAACATTCCATTAGCAAAGGGGTATCAACTAATGGTGAAATCGGATCCCTAGACTTTTGCATCCTGATAATCTCTTTGCATTATATTTAGCCATTATTTACTTTCATTCCTTTAAGTTTCTGAAATTCTGAAATTACACCAATTATTACTCATATTCATATAGTTATAAATACATTCTTTTAAGGTTAGGGTAGTTTAGTAACTAAAATTAGTTAAGTTGGATTCTCTATGGGATTGACCCTTGCATTGCATATTATATTGCTATATATTTGTACACTTGCAAAGAATTATAATTTGAACCATCAAGTTTTTGGTACCGTTAGCAGGGAACAGTTCTAAACTGATTTGATTAAGAATATTTACATTCTTTCTTTTTATTTTTGTGTATAATTGTATATAGAATTATTTTTAATTATTTTCTTCTTTCCATTCAGAAGGAGATCTCTTAATCCTCCTCTATTTCCATTAAACAATCGTGTTGACAAAGTGGAAATTGAAATAGAGATTTTAAGTGAAGGAGAAGAAGTAAACATGGCTAACAACATGGAGAACCAAGTAGCTCAACAAACTCAATATTAATGAAAGAGTTTGCATGCCCTACTATAGGGATTTCACCTTCATGCATTATGTTAGATGTGGATGCTAGAAATTTTGACTTGAAATATATTCATTTTAACATGCTTCTATCTTTTCATGGGTTAGCTTTAAAGGATCCATTGACTTTCATGCGTGATTTCTATGCAACTATTTAAACATTTCCATTATAGGGGCTAACAGAAGATCAGTTACGTATGATATATTTTCCATACACTGAAAGATGCAGCCAAGACATGGCTCATAATAGTAGCTCTTGGCTCATCAACAACTTATGGAGTAGTTTATAATAAGTTCATTGGAAAATTTTACTCTCATGTTAAAACTATTGAATTGATAAGCAAAATAGCTACTTTCTCTCAATTGAATGGTGAAGCTTTCCATGAGGCTTGGGAAAGATTTAAAGCAATTTTGGTTCAATGCCCTCATCATAGTTATCCACTTGAGTTGCTTAACTAACTTTTCTATGATGGACTGAAATTACCATGCCAAGCTATGGTTGGCAATGCTATAGGTGGAGCCATGGGAGAGGAGAATCTTGAGGAAACTTATTTGCTTTATGAGATGTTGGTAGCAAATTAGTAACAGAAAAGTATAAGAAGTAGATCTAGGAGACTTTATGAAATGAATACTAATTATGATCTATCAATGTTGATGTCAGATGGCTAACTAGGTGAAGGCAATGTGCTTTATGATGGTGCATTGTAAGTAACCATGGGAAGTTGCTTAGCCAAACAAAGCAAGCAAAAGCAATTGCAGCTAAACAAAGTGTGGAAAATTAAAAAATTTTAGAAAAAGGGAGTTCCTCTAGCTCAAACGTTAAATAAAGCACTTCTTGGGAGGCAACCCAAGCTGTTTGTTTTTCAGTCTTTTAAATTTTCTAGATGTAGTGATGTTCTTGCAATAATAAAGTAGGCTAGTTGCATTAGTTTAAATAACCTTGATTGGACTTTAAGTAGTTAGATTACACTGATATTGTCCTATTTGCTATATTTAATACATTGTTGTTTCATGTTTGATAGGTCAAATGCATGAATGAGGATTAAGAGGCATGATAAATAAGGACTTCAAGCAAGGAGATCAAATAGGGTGATAAAGCAACATGGAAAAGAGGGTTTCAAGGCAGCGAGAGGGCACCGGGCGCCAGGCGTTTCAAAGAAAAAACAAAATTCCAAGCGACGGTAGCGAGGTGCCACCGCCGGCGCAGCCATTCGGCCTCCCTTAAAACCCATACACGCATGCATGCCCATTCAGCCTCCTTAGTTTCAAGAGAGCTCTCCTCTCCTTCTCTCTAAAACACCTCCTCACAACCCTAAACCCATTCCTCCATTCTAAAACTCAAGGACTCATTCCCAAATCTTCTCTTTTCCATTTCCCTCATTGGATTCATCTCACCCATTCCACTATTCATCTTCTTCTTCACCATTTTTCTTCAAGTTGGGTTGAGAACTTTCTGTAGATCTCTTGGAATCACAACTAAGTTACTTTGTCTATTCAATCCTTCTATTGATGTTCTTGGTGAAGTGGTTGGCTTTTTTGGTAGTTTGAGAATATTTGTAGTTGGATTTTTGTATATGGAGCTTTGTCGATGTTGTGCACATCAAGTGTTTGGTGAATTACTTAAGCTAGGTTATGTGAGATTGTTTTTGGGCACATGTTGTAAGATTGTATGTGGTAGGCATTAATGTATATTGAGGTTGAATTAGCAAAGCTATCAAGGCATTTGTTAAGAAATTTCAATGTGCATGCTATAGATTTAATAAAATGCCTTGGTGAAGAAAGTGACCTCTTTCTTGTGGTATAAGAACATATTCTTGTTGGCGCTTCTTGTTCTTTCAAAGTAAAGTGGAGTTGTGTGGTTTGATCTTGAAGAAGCTTGGTAGAGTTAATTCGTTTTGATTGCCCTAGTGTTGTGCTACTCCATTCCTTTTAGTACTATCACCATGCCTTCAAGGAAATCTACTTGTGCCAAACCCTCAAGGAAGAGGCAGACAAGAGAGCCTAACGCACCACCTAAACCCATATTCTTCAATGAACGAGTTGAAGACATTTTCAACAGTTCCTTAGTAAATCGAGAAGGTATAAGGGAAAGAGGCTTGGTCACAACTTACAGTGATATAGCCAACCTTATTCAAGCTCAACATTGAATGCACTTTATAGCTCAGCCAGAGGCAGTAGTAGTGCCACTAGTTAGAGAGTTTTATGCCAATCCCCTAGAGCAGTTCAGAGCAAACCCTAGGAAGCTTAAAGTATTGGTGTGTGGAAAGATATTTCCTTTTGATAGAGTTGCTATTGATCAAGTTTATGAGTTGGATGACATTGAAGAAGATGAATACTCCATTTGGATTGAGCAAGGACTAGACTATAATGTTATCATATCTTATCTTGCTCAATCAGGTAGCAAGTGAAAGACTCTGCATGATAAGATAATCAGCTTTCTAAGAGGGCAGTTGGAAGGAACATGCAAGGCATGGCACTATTTTATTTCAATAAAATTGTTGCTTTCCAACCATGTGTCTAATGTTACAAGGGACCGAAGTGTTCTTAACTATGATATTCAGATAAGGTTGTCCATTGACATTGGCCAAGTGATCGAGCACTCCATCTCATTCATCATAGAGAGGCTCACAAGTGGACTAGGACACCCTTCACTCATCTGCCAGTTGTGTCTCATGGCTGGAATTCCTACCACTCTCAAAAGGAACTTCAACAACCTCTTATGATGATCAATGATGTAGTTATAGATACATTTAAGCAGATAGCACATAGAAATGCAAGGGCAAGCCCTTCATCTTCACCACCTATCTCTTCACAGTAGAGACCCACAAGGCAGTCTTCTTCTAAAGCACCTTCACTTGTTGATCTCCAAACACACCTAGTGGGAGTTCAATGTTATAAGAGGCAAATGATGAAGGACCAGTTAAAGATGTACAAATATATGGTAGACCAGAACAATACTCTCACTATCATGCTCTAAAGTTGCAACATATCACCAGTTGACAACTCCATTTGCTTCCCACCTCCACTAACACTTCCTAATGTACCAGCAGGAGATTCAAGTTGGGCAAAAAGCATAAGCTTAGAAGAGTGATC
The DNA here is from genome assembly GCA_036873735.1 of Pouteria campechiana. Taxonomy (NCBI): domain Eukaryota; kingdom Viridiplantae; phylum Streptophyta; class Magnoliopsida; order Ericales; family Sapotaceae; genus Pouteria; species Pouteria campechiana. The sequence continues at coordinate 66,999 of JAYJMB010005379.1, read as the reverse complement.
CATCCATTTTAGGGAAGTCCTTGTTTTCCAGTGCTTTATTCTACATTGAGAATAATGTTATATTTAAGTTTGCGGGTGTTAGTATTTTATTTTTTTTATGGATGTCTTTGTCTAAGTTTGGGGGTTGTTGTAGTTTGTTTAGTTTGTGTGTTGTATGTTTAATTGGTTTATCTAGTTTGAGTAGTTTATGTGTTATGTTTAAATTTTATGTTGAGTATTTTATTTGATTATAGTATGGATGGAAAGTTGTGTTTTGAACATTGATAAGGGTCATCATATAAAACCAATGACATGTATGTTCATGATGAAAAGGACAAAATTCATTATGTCTACAAAGCTTGACTTTATCCTTAGTCTAATATGCTACAAATTCCTTATACACATTAATCACAATGAATTAGTCATTTCTTTTGAAATCTTTGAATGCTTAGATGAGAGACTAAGTATGCATGGTTCAATTTTGATTCTATAACACATTGTAATTATTTTAAGACAAGCATTAGATGAGATAAAAAAATAAGATTAAAAACTCATTGTTTATAGGGGATCACATCTCTAAAAAAAGGAAAGAAAACAAGTTTGGGGGTGTGATAGTAATACAGCCCAAGCAATAGGGGAGATCAAATCTCTATGATTCAGAAAGAAAACAGGTTTGGGGGTGTGATAGTAATACAACCCAAGTAATAGGAGAAAAAAATAAAAAAAAATATGAGGAATGTTATAGTAATAGAGCCCACAAAAATATCAAATGCTTATCTAAAAGTAGTCTCTTTGGTTTAATTTGCAAGTTCTCAGGGTTACATTGAATATGTATTACTTAGTTGCTTAAATAATAAATGAATGTAAGTGTTAAGAGATGTAGATTGAATTGGCTATAATTTTTGTATATGCACATGGAATCTAAAGGAAAAAGGAAAAGGATCAGGTTAAAAATTGAAAGACATAAGTGATAGCTTGATAGTTCTTCTTAACTATGATTATTTTATGGAGGTTTTTGATTAATGACTGAGATTAATGTTCATTGTATCCTTTGTGATTTTTTGTGTTATTACTATATTATAGTTATGTCCTTTGTATTTTTATTTCTATTTTGCTCGAGGATGAGCAAATAAGTAAGTTTGGGGGTATTTTTTGAGTGAATTTCATTCATATACATTAAACATGTTTAAACTTCGTTATTTGCACATCCTCATTTCTTTTAGATGAATTTCATATTTATTTCTTGGATTTTCTCAGTATCTTGAAGATGGAAAAGAAGAGAAAATAAAAGGAAAAGAATAACCTCAAAGGATGAAAAAGAAAACAGCTGCAAAAGGAGTGACAAATTAAAGCGTAAAGGAGATAGCCAGCTGGCGCCACCAGCCCCAACTGCCGCCGCTAGTGACAACATCTTCAGGCACCACTAGCCAAATAACAAGTTGGCACCCACATGGCACACCGATGCTAGTGATAGGTGAATAATTTTATGGATTTTTTGTATTGCGTAGAGGCTAGGTTTTTAAGGAAAAAGTTAGGGTTTTTTAAGGGGTCTTCTTACTTCCGTTTGGAGAGTTCTCTCTGAGGTTTTGGAGGTCAATTTCTTGGAGTTTTCTTGTGGAGAAGAAGAAGAAATTGCAAGTAGGAAAGAAGGAGGAGGTAAGATATTCTTCATTGTGACCATCTTGTCTAAGGGAGTTGTTTTATTTTCTCTTATGAACTAAATTTCTTTTTCTAAGGTGAAGATGTAACCCTTTTTGGTACTCTTTGTTATGGATTGTTGGTTATCAATGTTATATGATCTTGTTTCATTCATAATGTTATTTGTAATGATTTAACTTATTTTATTGCTTGATCACCAATATTATAAGTTAGATTAATTATCAAAGTGTGGTTAAATTAGATACCATATACTAAAGCATGAGCTCGCTTGAATGAGAAGGATAGATGGTTAAGGTAGATACCAAATGCTAAACCATACTTTTCTGGTTCTTATGTTCTTGAACTTAATGGATTTTTACCTCAGTTATGCTACACACCATAGGTAATTGCAATGAGTGAAAATGCTTGATTTAATCCCGCACACCTAATGGTAATAATCTTACTTTTGAAAGAACAAATCCAAGTAAGGCATTGAATCTAAAATTCCATTAGCAAAGGGGTATCATTTAGTGGTGAAATCATATCCCTAGCCTTTTGCATCTTGCTAATCTCTCTGCATTATATTTACCCATTAATTTACTTTCATTCCATTAAGTTTTTGAAATTTTGAAATTACTCCAATCATTAATCATATTCATATAGTAATAAATACATTCTTTTAGGGTTAGGATAGTTAAGTAACTAAAATTAATTAATTTTATTTGACCATTCTCTATGGGATCAACCCTTTCATTGCACACTATATTGCCATATGTCCATACACTTGCGAAGAATTATAATTTGAACCATCAACCCTTAAGACAAACTTTCTCATGGACAAATCATATTAACTCCAAACAAAGTATACAAACTCAATATGGAAAGAAATTCAAAGTAAAGTAGTCTCAGTTCTGACAGAGATTCCACTCTCAGAGGCCACATACCCTTAAGTTTAATATACGTCTTTCTAGAAGAATGAAAGAGTCATTCATGTAGAATGCTCTCATTTGGTGTTTACCAAAACCAAAAATGCACCTTCTTCAAAGTTGGTGCTGTAGACTCATTAAGTAAAATGAATTTATCAAGAAGACAACTTTTCCATGGGAGAAAATTAAGAACAGTCTTCAATGTTCAATGGAAGCCATCTACCTCCAATGGGTAGAAATTTCTGAAGCAATATGAAGGTAGTGCAGTGTTAATGAAGATAGTTAAGGAAGTTGAGAGAAAGATGAAAAGAAGATAAGAGTTTAAATGAATAACTTCTCTCAATTAGACAATTCTTCCCCCAAGATATTCAATCTCTGTTGTTCTAATAGATGATGATCTTCAAAGATATATCATTATCATATTTCTAGAGTATTGATATCTTATTTGCTTCAACATGTAATCATTTTATGTGTGCTTAAACTTTGCACAAATTAGCCTAGTATAGAGGTAAAATGATGTACGACTTCAATGCTATTCATCAACCATATGAGTTGGTTGTGAGTTAAAAAAAACCACTATGTTTATGCCCCCTAGAGCTAAAATCCAGAAAAGTGTTTGGAACATTATGTTTATGCCCCCTGGAGCTAGAATCTAGAAAAGTATCGGAAACACTATGTTTATGCCCCCTGGAGCTGAAATCCAGAAGAGTGTTGGGAACACTAATTATGCCCCATAGAGCTGGAATCTATAAGAGTGTTGGGAACACTAATTTATACCCCCTAGAGCTGAAATATAGAAGAGTGTTGGGTGCAATAGTTATGTAACCTAGAGATAAAATCAAGAAGAGTGCTGGGATCAATAGTTATGCAACCTAGAGCTAAAATCAAGAAGAGTGCTGGGAGGACTAATGTATTCTATTATGAGTGATAGTGGGACCCAAAGCACAGGGAGAGTGTACTCTAAGAGTGGAGCAGGGAGCTTGCAAAAACCACTATAAAAATCTCTTATGTTATGTGCTACTTGATTTAGCCTTAATTCCTTTATGCGTAATAATTTTATTTATCCATACTTTTTATTTGCACAATTTACCCCTCCCCTCTTGAGCTACCGACAATATGGGACCAACAATTACTCCTTTATTATTAATTTCATTTCAACTCGCACATAAAACATAAAAATGAGGGAAAGGAATTAAACAGGGGTGAAACAAAAAAATTTTATAAACCCAATTTACCCCTCCCCTCTTAGATTAAGCCAAGCTTATGGGACCCCACATGATCAAGATCATATGATGAATAGTTTATGCACATGGATCTAACACGCCTAGTTCCCTTAAAATCTTGCAAAATCTATCCTCTAGAAGTGGCTTATTTAAAATATCTACTAATTAATCTTTAGTTGGTACATATTTCAAGCAGATATTATAGTTTATACATAATTTCTAATAAAATGGTATCTAACCTCTATATGCCTCGTTCTAGAATGCAAAAATGAATTTTTTATCAAATTTATTGCATTGGTATTATCACATCTAATGGGCATATCAACGTACTTTAAACCAAAATCAACCAAATGTTGTTTCATGTTGGATCTCATGCAAGTATACACGAGCATAGGTAATATAGATGAGGTGAGTTGAGTATCATTCCCACGAGGAAGTATGTTATTATACACTAAGTATCAATCTTATATCAAATGAGTATTATTTAATTGAGTGAAGTGTAACAATTATTATAGAAACTAAATCTAAACAAAATAATGAAGTTGATAGATCACAAGAGCAAAAGAAGAAAGATCAATGGATGAAATATCTAGGTATTCAATTTCACTAAGAAAATCAATTTGTATTGATGAATTACATTGAGTAAATTATCATTCCTCTCATTGTCAATCGGATGCACTAAAGTATCTATCACCCTTTCTCAAGTATTATGATAGGTGTATTTATTAAAGTGATGTACTATATCTCCATGTCTTGGCATCCATGGGTGATATATGCGCTCGCAAGGTCATTCTCACACAGATTGCACATCTACAATGGCTATCTCTAGTCTTCAATGCATCATATGTTCTTCAATTCAAGAATCTATTCCTAATTCACCTTTCTCAAGTATGAATTAGAAATCTCAGATCATGCATATAGAGGCCAATCACATAGAAAAGAAGAGATAATGAGAAAGAAGATAATCTAAATAAAAAATCAAACATCAATACAAGATTCACTACTAGGATCCCTCTCACCCTAAATGAAAGAAATTTAGAACATTATATTTAAAGTAAATCCAACTAAGTAATTGATGAATATCATAATAATCCAAGTTTTAATGTTGATTCAAAAATAATAGATAAGCTAAATAAAAAAAATAAAATATTCAGGTTGGAGCAGCTTTCTCCAATGATCTCCCTTGCTCCAAATCTCTTCTCTCTTATCTCCTTGCAAAAGTCTTTTCTTTTCTATGTTAAAACCCTTCAGATGTATTCTTGAGGATACCAAATCACCTCTTGCACAAAAATATCAAAATTGCCAAAAAAACATAGCTTTCCTCACTTGTACTGGTGCCACGGTGCTGAAATTGGGTACCACGGCGCTTAAATTGCTATTGACTTCATGTGCTCATGGTACTGTTCAATGCAAACAATATTTGCAATTTTGGCTAAAACTTTATCATAAGATGTTAGAATTACTTTATTCTTGATTCTTTACAAATATAATTTCAAGTGCTACAATTTTTATGTTGAACATGGTTTCCAAATCAGCCTCAATATTTGTCAAAAAATGAATCCAAGTGATGCCTTCTTCATATTCAGTAGATCTGAAGTCTAAAATAGTTACAGTATTTTGGCCATAATATCCACATTTGATCTCAAAATCATATGATTCTTAATTCATTGTATAGGTAACTTGAAGGGTTAAAACTTCTATGTTGAACTCTTTTCTTAAATCAATCTCCATAGGTACCAAAAATGGCCATAAAGTGACATTTTTTGTCCTCAACAACAGTTTTAACACCTGAAATAAAAACTAACTCCATCAAGTATAATATATAATCAAAGTTAATGAACTTACATTAATTGAGGATTAAAAATAGGTGAATTTAGGTCTTGAAATATGATAAAATATGAGCTTATCAAATACCCTAAAACTTAGCTTTTAATTATCCTCAAGGAAATTAGTAATTAGTAACTGAATTCATGAAATAGTTAGAATAGTCTCTCTAAATCAAATTACACATGTACACATACCTTAGAATTCATTCAAGACACTTACTTAATAATCTCATTAAAATCATGCTTCATCAATCCCTTCATGAAGTTAGAATATGTGTGTGCTTTGTTGATCTCATGCTACATGCATTTCTTTCAATTAATAATATGCAATCCAGTGATTCTAATAATTTTCATGTAAGGACCTGAAAATTTCAGGTACGGAAATTTTGATTTTACCGGTTCAGCAAGGAGTATATTGGAATATAATTAGATTCTTGAGAAAACTATTATGAAAAAGTTATAAAATTGAGTGGATTATTAATATAAACATGAGGATGAGGTTTGGGGGACATTAAAGTGTATTAAATAAATGATTTAAGTGAAAAAGAAAATGAGTTTAAATCAGCGGAATGCCGAAGGTGTAAATACTGAAAAAGATAGATTTGTTTTATGAAAAAATATAAAAATGGATGGAATATTTATATTAATATGAGAATGATGAGGATACATGTTTATCAATGATTAATGGGTGAAGAAAAATCAAAAATTGCATGTGGAAAGCTGGAATACATAATTATCGATAATTTTTGGCAAATTTTAGTTAAATTTTAATTTAATTAAGAAATAAATAAATTATGGAAATAATATATATAATGAATGAAAAATTAATTTAGATATATGATTTATCAAATGAGTGAATTACATGTGCCACACATGAGGATTATATGAGAAATTGAAAATCCAAAATGGGTGCATGAGTACCAAATACCATTGGAGGTGGACTACTATACTAAATGCATTATAAAAAAGAAAAAATCCATTTGCAATGCTTATCTTCCACTCTCCCCATTGTGCAAGCCTTGCTCAGCCCCCTTCTAGCATGAGCATCTCTCCTACCCTCCCAATCTCCCATTTTATGCAAGTTTATTTCAAATGATCACTTGGAAACTTCATTACCTTTAATTAGTAGGCCATAGCATGGAGATTTTTGTGGGAGCAAGGAATGGCAGCCACCCGAAAATGGAAATTGGTTGTTGGCCAATGGTACCCACCAAGGAAAATTAAGGATTAAGGTATGGGTTTAATTTACTTTAGATGTTAAATATGTTTATGGAGAGATTTCATGCAAAAGTTGATTAATTTTCAATGAATTTCAAACCCTAATTCAAGGGGGGTTTGTTGAAAATTTTAACAGAGAATTGGGGATCATGATTACGGTGTTTAAGGTCTAATTAATGATGGATTACATTCAGCTAATGATTAGCAATTGAATGACATTAAAACGGGTTGCTGAAAATTGGAAGTTGGCTCATGTATATATGTCATCCCTTCTGATTTAGGGGTTGGAAAAATTAGAAATTCATCAAGGTGAGTAAGCCAAATTTAAGAAGAATAATCAAGGCTTAATTAAACTCCTAAGATAGTAACTAAATAATTTAAATAGATTGTGAAGTCAATGCAAATTAAATGAACAACAAGGTGTTGATGCAGGAAATTAAAATGCTTATCAAGTAACCCTTTTGAGCTTGATTAAAACCTTATGAAATAAATTAATTTTGTGAACATAAAACTATGGGGTCATTTTTAATATAATGAACGAGAAATCTATAAATTTTTGGAGAAAAATTCTAACATTAACATGTCCAAAATAATCCAGGAAATAAATACCCAAAAATTCACCCAATTTGCTATTTTGCCCAATTTTCTATGATTTTTTAATTTATTTTTAATTCACTCAATTTAAGGTATTTTTACTTGATATTTTGATAGAAGGTTATTTATATTATTTGGCACCTAAAAAAATCTTTTGAAGTGAAACAGAGCTAAAATAATTTTGCCCAATTATTTTGGGATTTTCATATTTTATTTTTAATTTGCTAGATTTAAAGATTTTAAATTTAAATTTTGATAATATTTTTTTTATAATATTTAGAGCCTACAAAAAAAATTTAGGGATAAAACAATGTTGTAGGAAGTGAGATATAATTTTTAGAGATATAAACTCATTTATGGTTAAATCTTGGCAATTGGTTAGTGTATTCATTGTGTTGATAAGAAATTGTCATGTTGATGTATGTATATGATATATGTGATGCATATTTTATGTATAGGGTGGATAGAATATGGATTTGGAGAGTCAAGTATGAGGACTTTAGGGTGATGGAAGGACTCCTTGTGCAGGTAAGTAGGTGTACTTGTATGCTTGCATGAATAGTTGAATGGATGGGAATAGTATCTATCCGACTATGCTAAATGGGCATATATGTTTTGGATGCAATGACTGTTAAGGGATAGTAAGTATCCCATGATATTTTTATTATAATTATTCAATGGGATAGGTATCCCATATTTGTTCTGGTGTTATAATTGTCTGTGATCGTATAAAGACTGATTGTGTATATGAGTGGGATTGTGAACATCCTAGGATTAACAAATAAAAATGAGTTTGTATCCATGATGTGGGATTGATAAAAATCCCAAGTTACATGACTTGTATATTGATGTTATTTCCTATTTAACGTATAGATTATTGGGATAGAGGATATCCCATGCTTATGTTTATTATGATTATCTTGATGTATGAAAATGTGAATATATAATGTGGGGATATGAGAATATCCTGGGATGTGGATTGTACATGAGTATGGTTTTGTTATGCATATGTTGGGATGTATCATGATGAGATTTTATTGTTTTTTTTTTAAATTACTTGGATGTGATCATGCTTGGATGGCATGAGTTGACATGTATGCAAACATCTGGATTGGTTCTTGGGATACAAATGGATCCCTCGTTTTGTTAATTATTTTTTGATTTCACACCTATTAATATTTTTAGCTGGCAAGTCGAGCCATGGGATGAGAAGTCAAGTAAGGAAAGTATAATAGGGTATTTATATTTTAATAATATATTAAATTAAAAATTTTCATCATGTGTATACTTGAAATTGTGTTAGCATATGTCCAATGATGTATAAAGTGTATTAAAGATTGATAATTCTATATAATTATAATGTAAGGGCATGTCATTATATACTTGTTAGTGTGTGGTTAGAATTGTATGGTGGAGGAGCACATTGATTGCCATCATAATGCAGCCGCAGTCTTGGGGGAGCTTTCGAAGTTGTAGGAATGTTGTGTGGATGAATGGAGGAATATTGGAGTGTATAATTTCTTACTTTTGTGAACTATAATGAAGAAAATGTATCCTAATATGTGATTAATGATTGTACCTAGGTGAATAGGCCTATTTTCAAGGGAGACTATCTAATTTTTTATAAAAATTAGGTCAATTAGAAAATTATATCAGAGCAAACCCACCCTGGAAGTGGAAAAATCATGGTATGGTCATGTGTATTTGCAGTATAAAATGGAGTAACAGCCCCGGGAGGGCGGGGCATTACATTTCATAAAACATTCCATAAGTTTGCATTTCATAATCCCTCTCCACTAATGTAGATGTAGCACCCCCATTTTTGGGTACTACACTCATATTCTAGTGAAGGATTCTACCAACATACTGGTAGATTCTTCCCTGAAATGTGAGATTATGAACTTGCACAATCACTTGTCATGTCTTTCCAATATCCACACATACATACTTACACACCCACAAATTTCCACAATCAATTAGAATTCCCAAGGTAATGATCAATAGCAAATAAATCTGAACTAAACTCCAATCTCAACATAAGCGAAATAAGTCTCAAGTCATCTAGAAAAATTGATTACATCACTTGTCTCATCCAATTTAGAGGTTCCATAATAACAAAATAAATGGAAAAAGTCTCAACTATGGTTTTAAAAATTTTGCCATCAGCCTGAGCTTTGCACCTACTATCCTTCATGAGCACCAACCTTGGTTGGGCTCTATCGTCTACTCTAGCATCTAAAAACATATAAAACAATGGAGTGAGTGTCAGGCCAACACAGTAAGTAAATTAATAGAAAACAGTGATAAAGCTAGTTAAGTTAATAACCAAAATAACGCACAAACAATTAATAAGTTCTATAATCTAGCATGCTCAATCATCTACTCTCCATGCACAATGCAAGTCACAACCATACGTCATCATGTGGTACACAATTCTCTTATATCCATATTACAACATTGGGTACATAATGCCCATATACTCATATCATAACATGGGGTACACAACTCCCGTACATCCATATCACAACACGGGGTACACAGCTCCCATGTAAACATATCATACCATGCCATCATATCATATCACACATCCATAACAATATGAGGTGCCATGTTCCTCTCATCACCAAAATACGAGTGCAAAGAAAACAACTCTTAAATGTCAAACTTTACCACAAAATATAAGATTTTTCTAAGCTACACATTCCACAAAATTATATAAAGTGTCCTAAATAAATGTCCAGAACAACCATACACAGAAATCAAATAATGGGATAATCATTATCCCAACCATTCAAAATATCATCAAAATTTATTTCAAAATCTACTTACCTTAATTCTTCGCAAATCCAGATTTCTTCTTTCTATGCCAAGCAACCAAAACAATCCACTTCCTCAATCAAGTCTCACAACCCTACATTCATCATGACATAACATATTTAATTGTTTACATACCACAATTATGCAAATTAACCATCCTTTCACTTTCATAACCCTAACTAATTCCAATTTTAGGAGTTTCCATTCCCATTCACCAATTGAATGTTTCTACACTTTATACATCTTCTTTTAAGGTAAAATCACTCTAATTTCCATGTTTATGATGATCTCCTTAAAGTAAATAGCCCCTGATTCCATGTTTTTAATCCAATTCTTCATGCCAATGTAAATTCACATTAATCTCAACATGTACAATGCATAAATCTTTATTAAATTCATGCATCAAATTCATCACAACTTTAATTAAATAAACAATCCTAAATTTCAGATATTTCATGAAGTTAATTGGGTTTTTCATTCTAATATTATTTCCCCTGAATTTACATGAAATTCTCATTCAATTCATCTCAAGTCAACCCCTTTTTCTAGGGTTCCATGACACCTACGAATTTCATCCCTAATAGAAACCTTAGTAACACAAATCCTTAATTAATTTCCCCCACATTTTAGTGCTCTTATAGATCATGATTTCCCATGCTAAAATAAATCAAAATATTGCAATTAAATGCACCTTTCACGTTAGAAAATAAGAGAATATTGTTGTCCACTTCCAATAGTTGTTGTCCACTTGATTTAATAAATGATTGATTGAATAATCTTGCTGGCCACTTGGTTTAGATGGAGGAAAACTAATGGAGGATTAAGGTTGTTGATTGGCATTAAGAAGGAGGAATATGGGTTGTTTGCATTGAGGAGGAGGGGAGAAAAGATATATTTGCGTGACTTAGGGAGAGAATATTTAGGGTTTCATTCATATCACCTATGGCTTGCACACCTATTATTTAGGAGCTCTAATTAATGCATAATCCCAATTAAAAATCCAGCAATACATCCAAATTGGACTCTTCAATTCACACACATGCTGAATTAGAAATTTGGTAATGCTTTCACACTTGCATTCACAATTTCCAATTGATTACAACATTCAATTTTGGGATTAAATCACATTGCAATTTGTATAGCAACACCATGCATAATATACCTCAATTCATGTCTCAATTAAGTATCAATATATAATATGAACATAATTTACATATTTTTTTTCAATCAATATGATTCAATCATAGGCAAAAACTTGATCATCAATTAACATCCAAATTCCCCTCACTAATTATCCCTATTTTCACTACAATCAACTTAGAAGCAATTTCTAATAGATATGAAGGATTATTCACCAAAAGTGGTCAACAAAAAGGTGGTAGACGTTATTTTTATCTTTCCAATGAATCAAGAATCACCAAATCCTAACTTCATATAAAAAAGTTATATCCAAAACACTACAATTGTCTCCAATTCAAGCTAATCAAAACAAGTGATCAACATAAAAGTTTTAGATCTATATGACAAATGAGTTCATATAAGAAAGATATGGTCAAAATATGACAACTGTTTCAGGAGAGTGAAATTATCAAAAATACCAAAAATCACACAGTAATATGTTACATCTTATGACTCTATTCATGTCCACTATTGCAAAAATTTATGTAATCAATTTCCATGCTTAAACATCACACTAATCACCATTGATCATGCTTAAATTAAATGGTAATTTAACACTAATCAATGCATTAAAATTCAACAACATGCAACTAGTGTTTAATACAAAATTTGACAACAATTTGCTTAATTTCCCACATTCAATTGAGCTTCAATTTAAAATGATTTCCTAGCAATCCTCATGACAAAAAAATAGCACCATTAATCAATCAATTTAATTGCAAGTCTTCCCATCAACTAAGAGAAATCTATGCATAGAAGTAAACATCAATCTAGTAAATAACATTGCCAATCTTGCCCAATCTTATTCAAATTTTCTTGCAACTATTTCAAACAACTCATGTAATAAAGTTATTCATTTCAAATCCTTAGGCATCACATTCCACTCCTTTTACAAAAAGATACATCCTCAAAACTTCAAACAACATTCCACGAGTAAGGATATTTGTCCTGCATTACTTCCTCTATCTCCCATGTCGCCTCATTCTTCACTATGATTACTCCATTAGACTTTCACAAGTTGGATCACCTTGTTCCTGAATCACGTCTCTTTACTATCCAACAACCTGTTTGGCTTTTCTTCATACGGCAGGTTCTTCCCAACCTGTACATCCTTCGGTCCCAACACATGAGATGGGTCATGCCCAAACTTTTTCAAGGAAGACACATGGAAAACATCATGCACTTTACTCATATTTGGTAGCAATGGCAATCTGTATGCTACATTACCAATCCACTCCAGTAACTCATATGGTTCGATATATCTAGAGCTCAACTTACCCTTAATGCCAAATCATATCACTCCCTTCATAGGAGACACTTTTAAGAATACTTTGTCCCCTACCTAAAATTCCAAATCACGCCTCCAAGTATCAGCATAACTCTTCTGACATGATTGTGCCATTTGAAGCTTCTCTCTAATCCGTGCCACCTTATCTATTATGTCAACTATCATCTGCGGGCCAACAAATGTACTCTCTCCCACTTCATCCTAATGTAACAGTGACCTACATTTCTACCATACAATGCCTTAAATGGTGCCATTTGAATATTCAAATAATAACTATCATTATATGCAAACTCTGCCAATGCCAAGTACTCAGCCCATGATCCACCCCACTCAAGTACACATGCTCTCAACATATCTTTTAGTTGTCTATTCACTTGTTCAGTCTGTCCATCTGTCTAAAGGTGATAAGTGGTGCTAAAATCCAAGCGCGTCCCTATGGCCTTATGTAAAGCTCTCCAAAACTTCTAGGTAAACGCCAAACCTCGATCTGTAATAATAGACTTAGGAGCACCATGTAATCTCACTATCTCTTTATCATAAATCCAAGCATATTTCTCTACTGTAAATATTGTTTTCATAGTTATAAAATGAGTCACCTTTGTCAACTGGTCTACAATCACCCAAATACTATCATACCCTACCATAGTCCTCAGCAACCTAGTAATAAAATCCATCATAATATTCTCCCATTTCCACTCAGGAATCTCAATAGGTTGCAACAAACCTCCTAGCCTCTAGTGTTTGGCTTTTGCTTTCTGAAATGTCAAACATTTTGATACATCTTTGGCCACATCATTCTTCATTCCATTCCACTAATAAGTGGACTTCAAATCCGATACATCTTTGTATTTCCTATTGTTAAACATACTATCTAGCTTGCTTTTGTTGATGAACATTCTTAACCAAGTAAGTTTTGATGATGAGCAAAGACATGAGTGAAACTTTAAGTTACTAACAATTTGTTCTCAAGCATATTAAAGAAACATTGACCCATACTCAACTTGAGACTAACCTTCATGATGATCAAAGGAAGAAACAAAGTATATGCTCTTTAAAAATAAGTATATAAATTTCATATATACTTAAAACAAAAAAATAAAATTTTTAAAGTATTAAAGACATGCTTTGGAGCCAACAGAAACATCTTTAGAGTCATCTCAATGCACTTTGGAGTAAATTGGAATACTTCAGAGTAGTCACAAGCATATTTCAGAGTAAACAACAAGCTTCGGAGTAAATAAAGCATACTTCAAAGTTAATTGGAAAGCTTCAGAGTCATCATAACATGATTTAGAGTAATCACAAGCATACTTTGAAGTCAATAGAAAAGCTTCAGAACCATCACAGCATACTTTAAAATCAACAAGGAAGTTTCAGAGTTGTCATAGTACAATTCAAAATCAACAAGAACAACTTCAGAGTTTATCAGGCAAGCTTTGGAGTAGTCGAATAGTAATTCAAAGTCACCTTTTGTAAAGCATCAAAGGTTTGGAAAAATCTAAAATCCTCTCTACACAAAGAAATGTTGCAAATAGAATGGTTTACTGTCACTTTGGAAAATCTGAAGAAAATAATTCAGAGCATCTGAAATCATTTAAGACATTATCTATTCACTCGTCAATTTGGAGTAGCCAAAGAAGCTACTTTAGAGCCTCTGATACTCATGTGAACGTTAAGAAAAGTCAGCGACAAGGTTACAGACCGATACCAGATTGCTGCAAAGACAGACATTAGACAAAATATAAGGTGAAGAAAAATATTTTCGAACGTTCAAAAGTCTACCAATGATAGCAACGAAAAAATCTCTCTTAGCCTATAAAAGAGGCATTCAGATGCAAAAGAAAACTACTAAATATAATGACAATACCAAAAATACAAAGAAGCAAAAGTTTTGAGCATTCAACATCTTCCTTCAAAGTTTAACTCTAATGACTACAACTCTATCAGAAGCTCTCAAAGTCTAAATTACTTCATAATTAGGGAGTTTGAATCTTTTACTCTTGTTACTTATTTATTTACTTAAAGTTCTAAATTTATGTACAAGTCTGCCTAAGTAAAAGGCATTAATTTGTACACTTTATTTTAGCATTTGGTAACACAAGCAGAGTGCTTTGTGTCTATGTATTGAGATAATAAGTAGGGAACTTGCTGAAAGGATATAAGTTCATTGGTGAGCTTTTAAAACCAACAAGTTATAAAAGTTTTTAGTTAGCTTGGAAAACTAGTAAGTTTGTTGTGAGCTTGTTGGAAAACCAATGTATATGATCAGGTTGATCAAGATATTAGTGGAACTAGAGATCAGTAGAGGAGACTGACTTATAAAAGTGGAGTAGGAACCCACGAAGGGCCGAACCATTATAAAAATCTTGTATTGTGTGTTGTGCAATTTGTTCAATTTATTCATTCAACACTTCGATCATTTGATTTGGCTAAAAGTCTTAAAAGCTCAATTCACCCCCCTCCCTCTTGAGCTACCATTGTGTAAGAGACCAACAAGTGGTATCAGAGCAGCCTTCACTAGTTAAATTTTGCTTACCAGTATATTAACTTGTGAAGAGATTCATATGGCCAACATGTTCTACAATACATCTGTTGAAGGACAATCTACTTCCAGACACCCTTTATTTGATGGTACCAATTATGGGTATTGAAAAATGAGAATGCAAAATTTCTTGACTACCATAGATTACCAATTGTGGCTTGTAGTGAAAAATGAAAAGAATGTCACTAACACTAAAGACAAATACACTCCAGATAATATACAAGCAGTAGAACGTGATGCTAAGGCAAAGAATTGCCTCTATTGTGCACTTACTTCTTCAAAGTTTGAAAAGATTTCTGCATGCGATTCAACTAAGGAAATCTAGGATAAACTTAAGGTAGCACATGAAGATAAAAATTAGGTAAAAGAAACTAAAATAAATCTTCTAATGCAAGAATATGAAGTCCTCTCTATGAAGGAATCAGAAAACATTTCTAAAATGTTTGCAGGATTTCAGAAAATCACCAATAGCTTAAAGAACTTAGGAGAAAAATACAAAGAGTCCAAGCTAGTAAAGAAAATATTGAGATCTTCGCCTAAACACTGGATGCCTAAAATGACTGCCATACAGGAAGCAAAAGATCTAACCAAGGTGATAGTAGAAGAACTCATGAGATCACTCATGACCCATAAAGTCCTAATGAAACAAAAAAACACAGAAGAATTCAAAGGTAAGAAAACAATAGCTTTACAAGAAAAATAAAAAAATGAAGAATCTTCAGAAGAAGCCTCAACCAATAATGATAATGAGGATATGACAATGATAACCAGAAGATTTAGAAACATGCTTAAAAAGAAAAGATTTGGAAACAATGCCAAGAACTTCAAAAGCAAAGATAAGAAAAAGAAAGTTCCAATCTATTAAAATTGTAGCAAGCCTGGGCATATGAATTTTGACTACCTAGGACTAGATAAAAAGGAAAGAGACAAGAACAAAAGGCATAACTCTTACTTTGATAAAAAGAATATTTTAATAGCAGAAAATTTGGAAAGAAGAAGAAAGCTATGGCTGCATAGGAAATATTAGAAAACATGTTGCAAGAAAGCTCGAGTGAAGAAGAAGAATAAAATGAAGCTAAATTCAGCTCACTAAATTCAGCTCACTTAACTCCAAAGAAAAGGATTAAGAAGAGCATCATACAGGAATAAGCTTTATGGTCATCCACAATGATGAGGTAAATTCAAAACCTAAAATTTCTGATACTGAAGAATTATTAAAAGAACTATATTTAGTTTTCAAAACATTAAAAGCTAAACACAAGGAATTAAAAAAGAACTTGAAAGAACAATTAATGAATGCTCTAAATTAAAACAAGAAAATACATTGCTTAAAACTGATCAGAATATAAATATAGAACTTGAGCAAATTAAAGTAGAAAATCATGTGCTTAGAAGAACCTTAACTACTACCTTATTTAAACTTAAAACAAAGAATGACATAGGAAACCAAAGAAAGAAAAATTACAAAAGAAAATTAGAACCCAAACAGAATATGATTTGGATTCCTAAAACCATTACTAAAGTTATAAATGCAACTATATATCCAGAAAACAAATTAGTAGCATCTAAAAAATAATGGGTGCCAAAATTTTCTGCTAATAACCCACCTGGACCCATTCCTAAATGGGTACCAAAAGTTATGGCTTAATTTCATTACCGCAGGAGTGTTTGAGAGCCATAGAAGTAGTAAGTGACACATTGATAGTGGTTGCTCAAGACACAGGACAAGAGAATGGGAGTTGTTCACAAAACTAAAAGCTAAAAATGGAGGAACAGTTACCTTTACGGATAATGGAAAAGGTAGAGTAGTTGGAATTGGTAAAATTGGGCAACCTCCCTCTATTAAAATTTCAAATGTTTTACTAATAAAAGGATTAAAACACAATCTTTTAAGTGTAAATCAATTCTGTGATAATGGTTACAAAGTTGTGTTTGAATCTCATACTTGTTCAATATTAGATAGTTCAAATTTAGTTGTAGTACTTGGAAAGAGACATAAAAATGTATATTTGGTGGATTTATATAATATCCAAGTCAAATGTCTTGTTGTTAATAACAATGAACCCATGCTGTGTCATAGACAGCTAGGACATGCCAACAAAAATCTGATTGAAAGATTATATAATAAGGATCTAGTTGTTGGCTTACCAAAACTCAAATTTGACAATAAGTTATGTGCAGCTTGCATGAAAGGTAAGCAAGTAAAAGAATCATTCAAATCAAATAAAGAAGTATACACAACCAAACCCCTTCAGTTGCTACATATGAATTTAGTTGGACCAACAAGAACAAGAAACCTTGGATGGAAATATTACGCATATGTTATTATAGATGACTTTAGTAGATTTTCCTGGGTAATGTTTCTAACATCCAAAGATGAAGCTTTTCCATTCTTTGAGGTATTTTCCAAATGTGTACAGAATAAACAAAGCACTCATATAGTTTCCATAAGAAGTGATCATGGTAGAGAGTTTGAAAATCATAGATTCACTAACTTCTATAAAAATAATGGAATTCTTCAAACTTTCTCGACACCAAGAATACCCCAACAAAATGGAGTAGCTGAAAGGAAAAATAGATCCTTGCAAGATATGACAAGGACAATGTTGAGTGAATATAACCACCCACAGTATTTTTGGGCTGAAACAATGAACATAGCATGTTATATTATTAACAGAATTTTTTCTAGATCCATATGCAACAAAACTCCATTTGAATTATACTATGGCAAGAAGCCAAATATTTCATATTTTCATACTTTAGGTTGTAAATGCTTTATTCTTAACAATGGCTAAGAAAACCAAGGTAAATTTGAAAACAAATCTGATGAAGGCATTTTCCTTGGTTATTCCATTTTAGTAAGGCATTTAGAGTCTATAATCTAAACCATAAGACTACAGAAGATTCTATTCATGTAAAGTTTGATAAAAGTACTAATTCCTCTAGGAAGATAAGTGATTTTAATGATTTTATCACATTCCAAGTGATTAGAATGTCTAATTTAAGGTATTAGAATTTTTGACTAAATTTCAAATGCTTAAAGTGATCAAAGATTGACAAGAATTAGATGCTACTTCAATAAATGTCAAGGTCATCTTAAAACACTATGATCATGATGTGACCGCTATGATGCAATTTATAAATTATCAATCTTCGGGATTCTATGTTAACCAATTCATCCAAAGCCAACCACAAAGGTTTGAAAGTTTATCAAATTGATGAAAATCACCTAATTTATTTGAATACTTCCAAAGGCTTAAAATAATCAAGAATGCAACTAATGGTTCAAATTATAATTCCTCACAAGTGCATGGATATATAACAATATAGTGTGCAATGCAAGGGTCGATCCCACAGATAATGACCAAACTAACTTAATTAGTTTTGGTTATTTAATTACACTATCCTTAAAAAATATATATTTAGATCTTAATGAATATTATGTAGTATTGAATGGAATTGCAGAAACTAAATGGAATGTTAAAAATCAATGCCTAATAATAATGTAGGGAGTTAACAAGATGCAAGGGTCTAGGGATCCATTTTCACTACTAAATGATACCCCTTTGCTAGTAGAATGTTGGATTCAATGCTTCACTTAGGTTCGTTCTTTTAAATGTATGATCATTACTGTTAGGTGTGCAGGTTCAAATCAAGTATTTTTACTCTTTCCAATTACCTATGGTATGTAGCATAATTGAGGTGAACACTCATTGAGCTTAAGAACATAATGAACCAAAATGAGACGGTTTAGCATATGGCATTCAAGGGAGCTCATGGTTTAGCATATGGTGTCTTCCTTAACTATCTATCTTTTTCATTTAAGGGAGCTCATGGTTTAGCATATGGTGTCTACCTTAATCATGCTTAGATAATCAATTTAACTCATAATATTGGTGATGAAGCAATAAATGAATCAAATCATTGTAAACAACATAATGAATGAAACAAGATCATATAGTCATTTATAACCAATAATCCACATAACAAAGAGTATCAAATAGGGTTACATCTTCACCCTAGAAAAAGGGATTTAGTTCATAATAGAAATCAAAACAACTCTCTTATACAGGATCATCACACTGTAAAACATCCTCTTTCCTTCCTCTTGCTTACTTGAAATCTCCCTTCTTCTCCATAAGAAACTTCAAAGCTCCGCCCCTCAGAACCCTTAGAAAGAAGCCTAGAATGAATGTGGAAAAGATGCCTTTGAAAACTCTATCTCATTGCATTGAAAACCCCCCAATTGAGCTACTAGAAATTTTGCTAAAAATAAGGAGCAGCGGCAGCACCGATGGTGCCAGATTGGGCACTGGCAGTGCCACCTTGCTGTCTACGAGGTGGTTATGATGGATATTGGCATTGGCGGTGCCAAGTGGGTTTTCTCTTGTAAAGTTAATTTTGCAACTCCTTTGCAATTTTCTTCTTTTCCATTTTTTGAGTTTCATCTTTTCCTTTCATTTT
Source organism: Pouteria campechiana (assembly GCA_036873735.1). Taxonomy (NCBI): domain Eukaryota; kingdom Viridiplantae; phylum Streptophyta; class Magnoliopsida; order Ericales; family Sapotaceae; genus Pouteria; species Pouteria campechiana. Next base: position 47,305 of record JAYJMB010005379.1, on the reverse strand, counting down.
CTCTTCTTTTCCCATCTTCCAACACTTAGAAAATTCAACAAATAAATATTAAGCTCATCTAAAATTAACAAGAATTTATAAATAACTAAGCTTGAATGTATATAATGTAAGTGAATAAAATTCACTTCTTAGCAAGTCACGAGTTGCTTGCTTCAATGACACTTAAATGTCATAATGTTTGCTTGAATGGCAAATAAAGACATCTTCAAGTATTCAACTCAAGGGGTTTAATCCCATTTTCAACATCTTGGGATTAGGCATTTGAGCCATCAACAAATTTGAACCACCAATAAGCACCTAATTAGGGCATCACAAGCCCATGGGCTATGCACAATGCTGGGTCGCATGCACAAGCCTGCCAGGGTGCCTAGGTTGTGTGTCTTGAGCCCATGGTTGGCAGGCGCCGTGAGCCCACAGAGGTCGTGCCTGGGCCGTGCCATTCTCATGCCTGCGATTCATCATGCGCTTGGGTCATATCATTTGCAAGCCAACTAAGTCACCCCACACCTGGGTGATGCCGATCGCAGCCTACTAAGCCGTCTAGCACTAAACTTCATGTCTGAGCCTATCAAAGGCAGCACATGGGCCGCACATCTCTTCTCAAGCCTACCAAATGCACACTCATGCTAATCAGCTACCAGCCAAGCATTCATGTACGACGACCGTCTTCCTCCCTAGGCTAGAGAGATGAATGGAAAAATGGGTTCCCTTCTTGCAGTGGAAATTTTGATGCCACAAAGATAGCTCATGAAAATGGTTTAGGTAGCCACCCATTCTTTCCATTATGGATTGGTTTTCCAGCCTATTCATGTTTATTTTTTCATCACAAGGTGTGACCAACCAGATGATGTACTGTTTGGTGGATGCAAACATTGTTTTGCTATGGCTGCTACTAAAGTTAGAAGAAATAGCAAGCAAACTTCAACTAAGGTTTAGCATCATGTCTCCTTCCCCAAGACAGGAGATGCTAGGTTCATTGCATCAAATGTGCAAAGTTCATTATGATATTCAAACAATTTGGCAGCACATTTATTTCCCATGGATTATTCTAGTTCAACAAAAAAGAAAAGAGAAATGAATGAATGAAATGTAAAGCTCACCTAGATTTTTGGGAGAGCTGAAATCAATTTTATGAAATCTGTTGAGACTTGCAAAGGAAGAAAATGGAAGATAGGTGACTACCCAACAGAGCTCATGCCAATGGGTTTTCTCATCTCCTCCCAATAGGAGTAGAAATGTTGAAGTCCATAATGAGGACTTGTCAAAAAAGTTGAAGACCCATCGCCTGTTGAGACACCAAAAGTTCATCTCTATTATGGGAGAATGACTGAGGGGAGACAAGTTTAAATAGAAGAGAAGAACTGCTCGCAATAGCTTTAATTCAAAAAGGAAATCTCAAAATAGACTATCTGTACTGCAGCACTAAGCCTGCTAGATGCCCATATTTTCCCCTTTTAAAGCTATTCCACGACACACCTTTCTTATGCCGCAACATTGCTTGTCATCCCATGTTTTCATGATCTTTCATCAACTTTTTATCCTATTTTCCACCTTCCTTCAATTCTTCTTCCTTGACTTTTAATCATAACATTTTTCCATCATTATTAATCATAATTTTCCTTATAAAACATGCTTAACAACTTAGATATTTTTCATTGTACTTTTATCCATTCCCTTTACACTATATCAATGCATATATGGTTCCTTCATTATCTTATTTCATATAAAGCATTTTGAATATCGCCATAGTCATTTCCCACACATCACATGCATGAAATTAAACATGTTCATGATATTCGTCATCTCATTTATGATCAATTACCAAAAATTACCTATTTAGTTCCTTTTGCCAACTTTCTGCTATAAGTGACTCCATATGCCATTTTTATTTCAAACTACATCCAAGACTCAAACTAATATTTCACACACATTATAATACATATAATAACTATCTTAGGCCATTCATATTGATCATCAATATGCTTTTTCCCAATTTCAACATTTCCGTTCTTTTTCTTCTTATAGCCATTATATAATTTAAATTGATGAAATTTATGAATTTCAAGCATTAAACTCTACCCATATCCACATAAGCAAATTTCAATCACCTCAAACATCATATAAGGCTATTCATTCATTGAAATTTCTATGATTTTATAAATATCACTTATTGAGTTCTATCACATTATACATAATAATTATGGTACATTAGTCATTCAAGTCATATACATGACTTTTTTCAAAATCATTACTTGAGTTCATGTCACTCCATTCAATCTTCCATAGTAATTTCTTTATAAAACACTATGTATCAACTCAATTTCTCACTTTACTGAAATGTGAAAAATTTTCCCTAAATTTCAACACCACAGGTATTACAGACTCCCCTCCTTACAAAAAATTTTATCCTCGAAACTTTAAGTGTCATTTGTTTCTTGTTATTTTCTTAAGTTTGCTAATCAATATACACAAATATATCCTGTTAACAATAATATTCCATTACCCATAACTCATATCAGTTTTTCATTAAAATTTTCATCATATGCGATTCACAATCGCAATGCCACTATAATATTCACATTACTTTGAATTCAATCATTAATAACAATATTAACAAATATCACAGTAGGAGTAAGCAACACATAACAAAGATAAGTATTGGCTTTTAATGTAGTTTCTCTATTACTTCATTCTATTCAAATGAGGTCATTGCAAATTACATTGTCATACTGTTTCTAAACCAATGTACCCAATCAATTAGCACAATTTGCCTACCCCCAACCAATACCCTGCTCGGAAGGCTACATCAAAGTGGACTTAGCCTCAAACAAAGTTGTCTAAACCATAATCAAGTAGTAACCACATCCAAACTAAGTGGTCTAAATTCTAATCAAGTGGCAACCACAACAAACCAAGTGGTTAGTTGGCAATCACAATCAAGTTGACTCAATTCCCTTACAACTCGGTGTATTCTGGCCCGTCCCTGCAATCTGGTTACAAATGTTGCAAGATCCATAACCACATCGAATGTCACCTTCATTGCAACCAAGGAGCTACAAGTTCTCCATCCACACTCATGAAATAAGCAAAGGAGCCCACATACAATAGGCTAATTAGACCTCTTTGCCATGATAGGTGGCATCAAACAAATAAAGCCTGGAGAGAGGCAGGATCCCAAGTAACCAAAGTAGCCAACCTGACAGGCATTCAAACCCAAATATGCAACAATCAAATTCTAGTAGGCATCCAAACCTCAAACACATATCAATCCTATTTCAAGAGGCATCCAAATATAAGCATGAACCTCAGCCATGTGTCTAAGCCTTAATCAAACAATCAAATATCAATTAGGAAAATATCTAACTCAATCAAATAATCAAATGTCCAATCTTTATCTAATAGCCAATTATCAAAATTTACTAAATAACCAATTTGGCTCAAACCTTAGTCAAATAACGAAACTCAAACAAAACCATCACAATATCCACACCTCTGTTGCCATCCCGACACCATACAAATCTCTAATCCTTCTATTGTTGCACAAACTCAAATGCCACATGGGGCACAACATATCATTGCACATTACAAAACACCAAATTTCATTCATTATATAACTTATTCAACATATTGATCCATTTCCAAAATAAATATCTAAATTCAATTATATAACAATTGTATTCTAACCACTATCCAAATCCCAACATGCATTCGCATCCCACACATTAAACCAATTTGCAAAGTGTTTTTTGTAATACAACTTTCAACCATAGCTATGATGGAATGCAAAGTAAAGTAACATCAACAATTTCAAATTCAATAATTCTCATATACAAAATTTTTCATCAATTATAATTCACATCATTTCATAATATAATATAATATTACCATAACACTGCAATTTCACAAATAGTCAGATAAACAACTTACAAACGAATATCCAAAGTATAAACTTTATCCTTCCAATTTAATAACATTAGCACATCACTTACAATAATCCTCATGTAATCAAATAAGTGAGATAGTCACTATCACTTATCCAATTCATTCAATTCAATTATACACAAGCAAAATTATTCGATTATATATAAATATGTCCATCATCATAGTCAAAATCCATCAATAGTCCTTAAATTCAAATATACTATTCACTACAAAGTTCTTTTCAGTTCTAAGCTAAATACATAATTATGTTGCTATAACATGCCAAGAACAATTAAAATAATCAAATAACTAACAAAGTTCAAACAACCATTTAAACCAAAGAAATTCAATGATTCCGTATCAAATCACTTAGACAACCAAACTCAATTCAATTGTCAGCCTTAGAACACACTAACAGTTCAAACACTCAACCAAGATGTATACAACATCACCACACTTCATAACGCTATTTTGATTATAACAAATTTCAAATCATCAACTATATACATAATCCAATTATTCTTATGCTATCATAACATAATCATATTCATTTTATATCAAAATCATCTGTGTCATACCAAACCGTTCATATAAGTAGCATTCAAACCAAATGACATTTGTACCAAGATTCAAAGTATCGCTTTTCCCTAACTCACACCCTCAACATACTTCTAATGTTCTTCCATATTTTCCATAAATTCATCAAATTGTACTGACATATCATTTCCTATTTCTTCCAACAACCTTTGCCATCATGGTTTTGGGCTCCTTTCTCAACTTAAGTTTATCACACAGATAATTTATTGGGCTCTGATACCACTCTGTCACGCCTTGCTTTTTAAGGCATAACCTATCATTTTGTACTATATTTCACTAGGATTTGCCTACTTTTAGGGTGGGGGTGCTTAGATCCCATTCTAGGACACCTATACTATTCTCTATTTTTCTGACAAAATTTCAATAGAGTTTCCCCTAAAATGTCAATATCAATACCTGATATACATCAATGTTTACAATCCCAAATCATAGATAAAACCGTAGTTTCAATAATTACAAATCAAATTATAAACATCTCACTAGGCCAACCTACCCACAGCCTAAAATCTGTATCACACCATCATGGCATTACACTATAAGTGAAACATATCATGTTATCACAATATTACACATCATTTTCTAAAATATGTCAATCCATTTATTTAATACATCAATTACCATTTTACACAATTATACAAATTCATATTAAAACAAATATACAATGAGATTCTAATCCTATCATTCAAACACATCATTCAAACGTCTTCAGTTTTTCTCATAAGTCTTTTGGTTAACCTGTTAACTAAAAATTTAAACAAGAAGGCATGAGGCTGGGCAACTCAGTAAGTAGGCATAAATAATAAACAATAAAATAGTCAATTCTTAATTTACATAATTTGATCCAATCATTATCATAGATATAATACACCTGTCATACTTTGAGGACCATGTCCTCATTATTCCAATCCAATAATCAGGGGATAACACTCATCTCTTGATTCTAACTAGACATTTAACCCTCAATGAATAACCATACTGCTCAATCATTATCTACGACATAACCCTATCAAAGATAAGAACATATTTTCATCAATTTTTACCAAATAGGGAATTGCAATCATTCCCATTCAATCAATCTCATTTCGAATCAATCTTAAACTTTAACATATACAAAGGGATATTCTTTATCCTGCATATTAGGCATTCATTTCAAACCAAAACATTAATTAATTCAATATAAGGGATACTCATTATCCCACACAATTCAAATAACATCAATTTTGAACAAAGATGAGATATCTACCATCCCTAGCAAAAACATATAAGCCCGAAGTCAAATCAATGGGATATTCATTATCCCCAACCAATCATACAATTAAACAAAATAGAGGGTGCCTACATACCTTGGGTCTTAGCTCCATACCATTCCTCTAGCTTTATACCTTTTCATCCTTCTTAGATCATCTTGTACAAGACAACAATCTCATTCATTGTAAACATATCTCGAACTTTTTTCTTCTAAAGCACTCAATATGATTTAGGGTTAAACCTATATATGTCCCAAGTGCATAATTCCATACTCATTATTTCTCTCATTGAAGAATGTTATCAAACATGTGCTATACACTAGCTAAATCAGAGTTTTTTCATAACTTATCATAGGAACCTCCCTTTCCTTACAAGCTCTATAATATAATTATTACTTAAACAACTCATTTAAACTTTCCATTTACCCAATTCAAGGTTTACATAGCCCACACACAAAAACCATATTTAACCCAATTTAGGTCATGGCTTAAACACATGCTTCACATGTCTAATTCATTCTAAACGAGTCTCAAAACATTATAAATCATGCATTAAACCTTTCTTCGATGATAATTTCACAAAATTCATGAAATTCTCTAATTTATACTATTCATAGAAACCCTAGCTTGGTAAAATCATCAATTTTTTATACCCAAATCAGTTCTAACATATCATTAAGCACAGTTAAATTATTTTTTCTATGATTATCACATTAGTTTTGTATAAAATCCCTAAAATCTCATTATTCGTGAAACTTACAAAACCCTAACTAGCATAAAAACACAATTTTGGATGGGGAGAAATAACTTACCATGTAAATCAAGCATGACGGACATCTATAAATGAAGATTCAAGCTCCAAGCTCCCACTGACATCTTCCATTTGGAGAAAATCGAATTTTTGTCCATTGCCCATTGAAACATCAAAACCTAAGCTAGGAGGAAGGCTTGAGTGACTGCCCATCTAAATCATCATGTTTCCTAGCTAATCAAGCAAAGGATTTAGCTAAATAGGGTGGGAAGAAACGGGACGGGTAAAATAAAAATATAATGGGTTTGGGGATTAAAAAGTCATGTTTTCGAAGTGCTACAATGCACCATCAGGGTTGTGCCGCGGCACAAACTTCGCTGTCTACCCCAATGCCGCAGCATGGTGCCATAGCACTGAACCCACTGAATGCCAAAAATTACCTTGCTGACACTATGCCGCTGCCCACCTGCTGGATGCCCATATTTTCCCCTTCTAAACTTATGTCATGACACACCTTTCGTGTGCTGCGATATTACTTGTAGTCCCATGTTTTCATGATCTTTCATCAACTTTTTATCCTATTTTCCACCTTTCCTTCAATCCTTCTTCCTTGACTTTTAATCATAACAGTTTTCCATCATTAGTAATCATAATTTTTCATATAAAACATACTTAACAACTTAGATATTTTTCATTGTATTTTTATCCATTCCCTTTACATTGTATCAATGCATATATGGTTCCTTCATTATCATATTTCATATAAAGCATTTCGAATATCAACATAATCATTTCCTACACATCACATAAATGAAATGGAAGATGTTAATGCTATTCGTTATCTCATTTGTGATCAATTACCAAAAATCACCTATTTAGTTATTTTTATCGACTTTTTTGCTATAAGTGACTTCATATGCCATTTTTATTCCAAAATGCATCCAAGATTCAAACTAATGTTTCACACGCATTACAATACTTATAGTAACTATCTTAGGCCATTCATATTAATTATAAATATATTTTTTTTCAATTTCACCCTTTCAGTTCTTTTTCTTCTTATAGCCATTATATAATTTAAATTGATGAAATTTATGAATTTCAAGCATTAAACTCTACCCATATTAACATAAGCAAATTTCAATCACCTCAAACATCATATAATTCATTCGTTGAAATTTCTATGATTTTATAAAAAATCACTTATTGAGTTCTTATTACTTGAGCATTTAACTCAATAGTTTAAAATTCTGAAACTATCTCAAAATTTTGATTCAATATCTTATACATAATAATCATGCTACATTAGTCATTCAAGTCATATACATGACTTTCCTCAAAATTATTATTTGAGTTCATGTTACTCCTATTCAATCTTCCATAGCAGTTTTTTATAAAACACTATGTATCACCTCAATTTCTCACTTTACTGAAATATGAAAAAATTTTACTAAATTTCAACATCACAGGTATTACAAAAGGCATGCAGCTCGTGCAATTAAAAGTCCAAAAGGGCATTGTCTATGCCACTTAGTCGAATAGTCACGGGACTAGCGTGCATTGGGTCTCTTTAATTAGACGCGTAATGGCATCTGGCTCGTGCAGGTGAAGGCACTGGCTTTCTTTTCTAGTTGTGCAGGTAGAATAGAGGAATTCATAAGCTATTCGCCAACACAGGCAAAGATGAAAACCTAGCTTGCACCCACTAACCTCCCTCTCCCTCTTCATTTTTGGTCTCTCTAACAGTACGTTGCCGGAGTCCTGACACTCCCCTGCCATTCTACCTTAAATAAAAAAGGCGAAAGTCAAAACCCATTTATTTTAGCTCTAGCAATGATGTCCCTTCCACCTCCGGTGTCATCCCCTGCCATTTTACCTTAAATCGCAAAGGCAAAAATCAAAACCCTTCTGTTTCATCTCCGGCAACAACATCCCTTCCACCTTTGGCATCATCCCCCTCCATTCTGCCTTAAATTGCAAAGGCGAAAGTCAAAACCCGTCTCTTCCAGCTTTGACAATGACATCCCCTCGGCATCCAATGTCACCCCCTGCTATCGGCAGTATCAGAGGACTCGCTCCCATACAACGCCGTCCAAGAGACTAACTTTCTAGATAATGCTATCATCTTTCGAGGGATGTCTTTGGTTCTAGGAATTGCTCTCGCCATATCCTTCGTGGAACCAGAGTCACGCTAACCCTTCTCTACAAGATGACAGGCCTCGCATCATGTGTTCTGCAAGAGTAGGCAATCATGGTAATTTTGATTGGCTGATTTACAAGCCAGTGGTAATGATGTTGATCGTTATCATGCCTCCAGGCAGTAGGTCGCGTAGACGTGGGCTAGTTGAATGAAGACGGCAGTTGAAATCTCATAGGTAATGTCGCCAGGCTGCGTCATCCCTGTCTCCGCTACCTAATAGTGCAAGCAAAAGGTGAAAATACAAATAGGCATCGTTCATTAGGTAGGGAGCTACTTGATCAACAGGTCGCGTAAGCAGGCAGCTCTGTCTCCACTAAGAGGTCGTGCAAGCAAAGTGGGGAGATGTGTGGCACAAGCAACAGAGAAAAAGCAGATCGCTTGTGCAGAGGAGTGTCATCCACAGACCAGTAAGCCATGTTAGTTCCGTGTAGACAAAATAGGCGACTGGTCATGTAGGCAACATCCAAGTTGGGTCATGTAGGCTACATCCAAGTCACATAGCCTAGTTGCAAGGGCAGGAAGCTTCTTCTCCAGCTTGCACTGAGGTGCTGAAGAGGCTAATGATCAATTGCACAAGTAAAATCCACCCCATCTAGACGAGTTCAGCATGTAGCATAGGCAACAACATCTTTGCTGGTCGCATAGATAAGATGGGAAATCCAAGTGGCATTGGCGATGCGAAAGTGCCTCTAGCCAGTAAGTTCAAAAATGCAATGAAAATATTTCAATGATGAATGAAGCCATCCGTGTCAAAACGTGGTAGTAAAATCATAAGAAGCAAGTCATTTCTCTGGGTGGCGCAGGTGCTATAAAGAATGGCCGAACAAATGGGACAAAAAATTCAAAGTCGCACAAACTGTGACAACTCGTGGTTCCCCCTATCTACTCTAACCAGCAAACACACCTAAAGTCCAGGTCGCGCAGGTAGACATTCACACCCAAACGACTTGCTCAATCGAGGATATGGTGGAGGCCGAACACTGAGTAGGTCGCATAGGCAAGACCTCTCCAATGCTGTCCAGTTTGCGTAGGCAGATGTTGACACCCAAACGACTCACATAGTCGGGTATGTGGTGGAGGTTGAACGGTGAGCGGGTCGCGCCGGCAAGATCTCTCCAGCTCTGTCCAAGTCGCACAGAGAAATACTTTTCTGCTAGAAATGTGGGGCAACATAACTACTATATGTGGATCTATTGTGAATCGTTGTACACAAGATGTTTCCAGAGTATTATGTGAAATGCGTGATGGACACTATTTATCAAATCACGTGCATGGATTATTGTATAGATTTATGTGCAGATCATTAATACATGGGAAATTCACATACAATTTTGGTGACCTTGCCAAGTGTTTTTCTATAATGGTAGTTTCAATTATAATATTGGAAAATATATCCCCAAAACACTCAAATTGGAGTTAAAAAAATTCATAAAATTCCACCCAAGGCAAAATGGCCTTTAATTCCTCTACCTACTAGAGGAAATGGGAAAATTACAAAACACACCTAAGTAGCAGTAAAACTCCAAATGCTCTTCGGTTCCTCTACCAAGTAGAGTAAGTGGGGTATTTACAAACTATACCCAAGGAGTGCAGTCAGGGACCTAGAAGTGTAGTCAGGCCTCAAGGAGTGCAATCAAGCTCCTAGGAGTATAGTCAGGCCCTAAGGAGCTCCTAGGAGTGCAGTCAGGCCCCAAGGAGTGTAGTCAAGCTCCAAGGAGTGAAATCAGGCCCCTAGAAGTGCAGTCAAGCCCCAAGGAGTGCAGTAAGGCTTCTATGTTCAAGAATATCCCAAGAAGTGCAATTGATCCCCAATTTTCCAGATTTCCCATTAGTAGTGCAATCAGGCTCAAGCCTATAAATACACCATCTCTCCCTTCTTAGAAAGGGATATAGGGAATTTTTTTAAAGGAGCTTGGAAGACTCTTCAAGGGGTAGGTGTCTCCCTTGACGCTAGTGGCCTTTGACCACTGGTAATTTCTTTAGTACTTGAGAGCACTCTGTCATGACCCCACCATAGTACACAGGTGGGTCCTACCCACACTGTGGTATGGTAGGTCTCACATGATTAATGGACAATAGGATAATGTTGGATTGGATAGTTAAAACATTTGAAAACCTATTTAAAACAACTCATAAAACTTGGGAGATAATGAAATAGTTTTAAATCAATTAAGAACTCGTATTAGCACTAATCACTATCACTAGTGTCAATTATGATTAGGTTTAATTAACCCAAAGTATAGTTAAGCTTAATTCATGCAACCTAACTCTATGATCTTTCACAGGTTAACTGCAAAGATCGTCCGCTTCTAGTTTTCCATGAGATATTAGAAAACACCGCTCAGCAAACTATTCAAAAGCCTAAGTCTAGTATCGAGTCACCGAGTTATAACTCACTGAGTCAAACCTTAGCAAACTCCACTTCAATCAGCTAAATCCAGTCATCCTGGTCTCACTCTTCCTAAGCTTTTCATGGGCAATTAAGAGAGCCAAGCTAAATCCAATCATTCCTATCTACTCTTCCTAAGCTTCTCATGGGTAATTGAGAGAGCCAAGCTAAACCACCTACTATCTCTATAGTTTCTTATAATATAAATAATAGAAATCATCTGATCTTGATTCTATCTGGGACAAACCAAATAGATCAAAATATCCATTCTATAAGTTAACCCAGAGTCTAGCAACCAAATCCAAAGCCGTGTCATTCTCTATGCCCACTGGCTTGAGGTGATTTCCTAAATATCAAGCCATTACAAGTGCTTGGCGATCCTAGAGATAGCATACATTTATTTTTGAGAGAGTGTATTTTATTTTTGGGTCTCTAAGATGCATTATACTTTTTCTTTTAATCAAGGGTTTTCTCCCATTGTGGAGATGTAATTAGGATCACTCATTGTCTGGGATATGAGTTTGCAATTTTTTTATTACACTGCAAGTGTAATCTATTGAGGATAATCAATAACAAAATGGAAATTATTTGATTCATTCCAATATGACAAATCTTTATGTTGTTCCATTTTTTATTTTAGTTCCACTTTTTGTACTTGTTACAAAGACTCACTAATAGCCTAAAAAGTTTAGGCCAAGAGATTTCTTATTTTTAGTAGGTTAAAAATATATTAAGGTCTCTTCCCGAGGATTTGATGCTGAACATTAGTGTAATTCAAGAACCTAAAGACTTGAATAAGATCTTGTAGAATTTATGTGGTTATTAATGACCCATGAAGTTTGGAAGAATGAGAAAGAAGAAAAGAAGTGAAGTTAGTCTATTATTTTGGAAATGCAGGTTTGTCATATAGTGAGGGGGAGGAGGAAGATATAGAACTTATGAAAACATTTCAAGAAAAATTAGGAATTTATTGAAGAAGAAGAAAAAGAAATGTATAAATTTAGATAATATTGTAAATGTAAAGAAGAAGATGAAAAGGATAATGAAAAAGAAGAAGAAGAAGAAGAAATGTATTATTGTGTAACTGCCTTCCAATTAGAGCCCTTGAAATAAGCTCCTTTACTCTAGAAGAATAAGAAATATCATTTAGTTCAAGTGAGCCAAAGGCTAGGTAAGTGAAGATATTATATCTCTAATCTTAAACTTTGAATTTCTTTCACTTTTAGTTCAAGTGAGCCAAAGGCTAGGTAAGTGAAGATATTAAATCTCTAATCTTAAACTTCGTATTTCTTTCACTTTTAGCATCCATAACTTTATCTCTCATAAGAGAACCATCTTGCATATGGTTATGCAAGAAAAGCTTTAAGATCAATCACATAATGCCTGGACCATTTTAAAAATCATATGAACTAGATGACTTTGGTTTTGTAAATAAGAAGTAAAGTTTTAAACTATGTATTTTAGAGGGAAGCAAAAGTTCAAAACCTTCTTTCAAAAGTAAAAACTTAAATCCCTCACCCCCAAGAACTTTTTATTATGATAAAAAGGGGGAGAATGTTATGACTTGAGGAAAATAATATAAAGAGGTGGAGAACTGAACTTTAAAAAAAATTGAGAGATAGAAAATTAAATTAAAAATGTGGGATATCTTAGCATGTGAGCAGAAATGAAACAAACCCCTAAAGGCTCATTGAATAAAACAAATAGGGGGAGCTTACTTAGTTTATTTTCATGTAGTTTTATTATCACGAGTCATCAAGTTTTGTCATTATCGAAAGGGGGGAATGTTGAGATTAGGTGTGTAGTTTCGATGATAACAGAACTTTTAAATGACTTGAACTTAAGCCAATGAAGTTTTACTAAGATTTTGATGCAAGTCACATAATTCAATTATCCTTGGACAAAGTCATGGCCTCTCTCTATTTACATTTGTTTGTAGCAAGTCTCGGACAAACTTCCCTTTGAATTATGTATGCCAATTGAAACTTCATGTTTGTAATTTTTCTGTAGTAAGTAATAGACAAACTTTGGCGTCGCAGACGAAGTCGAGCTGGATTTGGACGAACTTGATGCCTGCATTTGTCTGCTCAATTGAACGAAGTATATTGCATTCTTATTTTATTCCACATTCATCCATAGTAAGTGTCAAATGAAGTTTGTCTTAAAGTTTTCATTGGTTGGATGAAATATTTTCTCATTGTAAACATTTGTCCAAGCATAAAAGATTAAGACAAAGTTCTTCCCATTGAGCACATTTGTCCAAGCAGCTGGTCAAACGACGTTCCTTCACATTATGTGCATTTGTTCGAGCAACTAATTGAGTTCATCTTTACAATCTAACTTCTTATCCTTAGACAAATTCTGTTTTTTGTTCTTCATCTTTTTTGTTCAAACAAAGTAAGATTGATTCTTCTTTATTTTACATTTGTTTGTGCTTTGAAGTTAGTTAGATGAAGTTTCTCTTTACTTTTATTTGTACGAGTACCTAGCGAAGTCGATCCTTCTTACCTAGTCTCGAACGAACTTTAACTAGGTCATTTTAAATTCATCCAAGGTTATATCCTTGGATGAAGTTTCTACTTTATAACCTCAGCTTTGTCCTGTGCTTGCTTTTGCCATTGCCTTGCATTTTTTCATGGGAATTTCTCTTTGGATTTTATAGACAAAGCAAGCTCCTTGCAGCTCTTCTTTGAAGCCTCTATTTTCTTCTTCTATGATCTTCATATTTTCAACAATTTAATCCCTCTAAATGTAGCAGATAATTGACATAGCTGACCATTTTTTTGCACTTAAAATTTTTTTGCACTTGCTACCTTATTAGTTTTCAAATACATCATTTAATCAGAATGTATTTATCCTTATGCAATTTCTACACTTTATGGAGCAAGGATAATAGACATCTATATTTAGACACATAATATGATAACTCAATGAAGCATAGTGTTAACACATGATCCAATCATAAAATGATTAGGAATAAATATATGCTTGAATAATTTAATAAGCATGCATACGTTTCAAGCATATTTGTTCATAGTTCAAACTCATAGATCATTACCATAAGTTTCGTCTTAGTGCAAGTTTTATTGTCATCAAAATTATATAATAATCCCAACAATCCCCCCCTTTTTGATGATGACAAAACTTGAATACTTGTGATAATTAATGTTTGATAATGATTTGCACATCACACTCCCCTTGACTTTTTGAAAGTTATATTCTTTGGGAATTCAACACTTTTGACATTTTAATCCAAGTGTCTATGAATGTCTTCTCCCCCTTTGTGTCTTAATCTCACAAGTCTCTCTTAGTTATTTCTTCTCCTTTTTGTAAATTTTCATTTCATTTTCACAAGTCTTATAATTCTTTCATAATTCTTCTCCCCCTTTTTGTCAGAATCAAAAAGGTTTATCAAATATTCCACAGATCCTATTGTGCTAAGTTCTTTTCTTCCCTTGTTTTGCATAATTCTCACATATTTTCTCCCCTTATTAGCATATAAATATCTCTTTCCCTTAGTTCATACCCATTGTTGGTTCCATAAAAATATTTTGCTGGGTACTAAGTAGGGTTCGACATTCCTAACACATAATCCTGTAAGTGTTTTCTAATTTTAGTTTAAATCTCACTTCCTCATTCTCCCCCTTAATCTCATATAAAGCATAGCATAATCGTTAGATGGGATGAAACTTTATCAATGTAAAGAGCAAATTCATATCAAGGATAATATTCAAGCATTGTAATATGTAAACATCTTTTAAGCATACATGTATAAAGCATAATAAGTTTTTGTCAATATAGGGAATAGATTCATATAAAAGGCAACATTCAAACATTAGAAAAATGTAATTGAGAATTTAAAGATATGTAGACAACATTCATCAAGGTATTATCAAAATCATAATTCTTATTCAGATATGAAGGACACCAAACTGGTATTTAAAACACTCCAAAACAAATTCATGCATAATTATAATGTGAAATGCATGATCTTAGTTAGGTCCTTGTGAGAGTCTCTAATGTATGATCACTTATTCCTTATTTTTCTTAATGTACATGTCCCTAATGTATTCTTCCTATTTTGTCATTACCAAGATAGACGGTTAAGAAATTTAAATGATAGCATTAATATGTTTCTTAGAAAGGGGTGTAATACTTTGTATTCTCTACCTTGTTTAGATTAGATGAAAGCAAGTAGGGCTTTTCGAGGATACAAAGTTGAGAGTTAATCAGAAATGGAGTCTACTAGATCTCTTTCAAAGCAAGTTTAGGATGAAGAAAATGATGAGAATTCAAGATTATCTAAACGAATTCGTTTCCTAAAAGAAGAGATATAGTAGCTGAAGGAAGAATTGTATTATGCCAGAAATGCAAACCTTCATTCTGATCTTCTTCTATCCAAACGCTGAATTTCTTATGTGGAGATTATGAATCATACTAAGGCATTGGAGATGAAGTTAACTGAGGCTCATTAAAGGATTGAAGAATTGGAAGCAATTAAAGATGTTATTTCCAAATAGATGTTTTTATTTTGTTATGAACCTTAGATGTGTTAAAGTTTTGGATTTAATATATGAACTCTTAAACACTTTATGCTTCTTCTTCTATTTGTCTTTCTTTTCATTTTCTTTGATTAATTTATTTCATCAGGAAATATCATATAAAGTTTTGTGCATGTGATCTTAAGTTTATTAGAGAGATAAATTATGTTGTATGTTTTATAAATACATTCCTATGTCAATTAGGCAACATTCAAATATTATGTGTCTGTGATTTTAAGGTTTCTCAATATTTGTTAAGTGTAGGTTCATCTCATGAGTTTCTATGCACTTTAGATTGACCAAAAGGTAGGTTTTTAGACAATGTTTAGGCATAACACAAAGAATATTTATCAGTAGGATCAGTCCTATTAGGTGATTAAGAACCGTGAGATTTTATCGACACTTGTTTAAATTACAAATTCTAATGTTTCTTCAGAAAGATTTCTAGACTGAGATTATGTATTTCTTCTTTCAACTTTGTTACTTAATTCTTTTAGTATTTTTTAATTTTTTTAAATTGTAAAATATTTATTCTCAAGTAAGTTTTTAGATCTATTTCTCTCTTGGACACATGTTCCATTTCAAAATTTACCTTCATAACTGTTAGGTTTCTAAGATGGGAATTTATTTTCTATCAGTGTTTTTTTTATTTTATTAAATGTCCTTTCTTCTAATTTCTTTTAGAATATTAACTAGTCTACCTAGCATTGAAGTATACAATTTAAATTTCTTCTATTATGTTAATATTTTATTATGATACTTTCTAGACTCATATTCTATTTGAGAGGATTAAGCAAAGGGAGTTTTTCCTTATGCTCTAGGTCACTTTATTTTATCTTAAGCTTGAATGGTGTAATTTTTTGGGTTATGGTTGAAAGGATTGTGGAGTCTTTGAATTTAGTTTTTTAGGTTGTTGAAAGAATATGAATCTTAATTCTTGATTTATGTGCATCTTTTTAAGGATTTGTTCAGGCACTTGGGACCGAAGATGGTTCTGCTTTTATTAATGACTTGCCAATTTCAAATTTCTAATTAGTAATTTTTAGTTGTCTTTGATCTTTTAATATTTCTTTTATTTCAATCATGAAATCAATTGAGTTATTATAGATGCAAATAGATCATAACATTAACATGCCAAACATGCATCATTATTAAAGTATCATAGTTATTCATGAGATTAGTCTTTAAGTGTTTACTTAGCTTTCAAGTTTTTATTTAAGGTGTTTTATCTGAATAGATCAAGTCTTAGGACTATAATGATGTTAAAGATTTATTATTTTTATTTTCAGAATGATTTAGCTCAAAGCAAAGAATTCATATCTATTCAAATCCAAGGCAGTTTAATTAGAGGCATATATGAAATGTATAATCAAGTTATATAACTTATCTTTTTTGTCGCTTTCTTTTATGAATTTCTCATTTGTGCTCATAAATTTTGTTGTCAGTCTTGACTATTTGTTCAACTTTTGGTATTTGAAGTTGTTGATGCATCATCTAAATTTGATATTGTCTGGGATATAATCTTGATTTGTTAAATCCTTTTATTATATCTAGAACTTGAACTTGTTGGCTCTTTTGCCTGGATTTGTGAGCAAAGAAGCAGATTTTGATTTTTCATTATTCTGTCTCTTCTTTTATATGGTCATTTCAAGCTTTCCTACATGCACTTGAAAATTCTTGCACTTTCTTTTCATTGGTAGGCTCAAGTAGATGTGAACATATAATGCATATTAATTTGTGCAATTTCATTTTAGTCATAGTAATATGCAGTAAGTTAAGTTTTTGATTCAAAGCATTTTTCATATACAATCAGGATAAACTTCTGCTCTAATCATGACTAACATTGAAATATTTGAACTAGCATATTTAAAAGTTTTATCATAAGGATGGCAATTAACTTTATATGTTAGATTAAATGATTTTTCCTAATAATTGAAATTTTGAGCATAATCGTTCAATTATTTTATTTTACAATTTTATTATGCTTTGAATTTTAAATCTTTTTAGTATACTTATTATTAAGGCATTGATTATTTAAATGGATTTTCTTATTCCTAATTGTTTGGATGTTCTTAATTTATGTTTTTAAAGTTTGATTTATTTTAACTTAAATCCTAACTTCTATATTGTACAAATGAATCAATAATAAGGATATACAAAGAAATTCCAAATGTGAATTCTAATTTCTATCAATATACAAATGGTTATTAAAGGTACACAAATAAAATTTAAATGCAAATAATGACATACAATAAAAATTATTTGAGTTTGTGCACCATACCTTGTCACACCATAACCACGGGCCTATGCATTTTACCATTCCCCTATATTTTCTTTTTTCTAAGGGAAGAATTCTACCAAAAATCGGGCAAAGTCTACCCTGAATTAGGTGGATCAAGACATGTATAATTAATAGTCAAATATAAAACTTGAATTTAACAACTATAAAATAATAATATAAACCATTAAACTCGCCCAACTTACCCACTCACTACCTAGAACTTGAGTCACCCCATGATGGCAATAAACATGACTGGAATATACCTAATCCATCCCAATATCATACACATTTATCACTATTTAGATATGTAAATACATTACTTTTTTACATACACATAATACATCAATAATTAATTTATTTATAATTTTGAATGAATGTACACATAATACAAAGAATTTCCAATTTCTATTTTGATAAAACCATAAAAATCATCATCTTTGGGCTCCCTTTTTTGACCTATCCACCAAAAAAATATAATAATAAGGCATGAGTCCAAGCAAACTTAGTAAGTAGGCGAAATAACAAACAATACTAAAATAGAACAACATGCTCTAAATCCCAATATAGCAAATCATGAATAATTACATCACAATGTTCGTGAGGTTCAATTCTTCATCACATCAATGTACATTCTATATATTTTGTTCATATATATATATATATCATAACATGCCAGATCATAACCTAAACACAGTATACCAAATTTAAGTAATTTTGACACTTCATACCATAATAGTGTCATACTGGCACTTCCTATCTTAATGATAACATATGTTAGTCATATCTATGCGAACGTTACTTCAAGGTGATTCATTTCTATGTCATAGCCATATACACCCTTCCATTAATACACACATTCATTCAATCATTGTATAATTTAGGGACACTTCAAATCCTGCATTCATCCATACATTCCTAAGAATCAAGGGATGTTCTCCAGCCCTAATACACTTATATATATATATATATATATATATATATATATATATCACCAAACAAAGATTTATGGGATATCTAATATCCCCATCCATACATACATGCTCGTATACACACAAATATGAACAACAGGATAATTGCTATTTCCATTCAGCAATTTATTCAAAAGAGAACCTAATTACCTTATTAAAGAATCATCTCATCATCATCTCTGAGTTCCATGATTCAACCTCCACTAAATGCTTAACGATCTTACACACATATATTATCAGTATATGATTTTGATGCTAACAAAACTTGTATTAAGATAAAATTTTGTATGCTTAAATATCTAATAATCACATGCATGATTATGAATTGATAAACATTAATTAACATAAAAACATAACCATGAATGATTAATTATACAAGCATACATTCCTTATATTATAGTGCGTGTAACATTAATTACTCTTTACTACATAAATTTACTAAATCATACTAAGCACCATAATTACTTAAGCTTTCATATTATGCATTGAATGGAAATGTATATTATCCTTGCTTTATAAAATATTATAATTACACAAGAATAAAATATATTTTAATATTATATATGAAAGCTAATAATGTAGCAAGTGCAGAAAAGTTCAAGTGCAAGACAATGATCATCTGCAACAAACTGCCTCAACTATCTGCTATGTTCCAAAGGAGTTGAAATGGTGAAAATTGTGGAAGAAGAAGAAGAAAATAGAAGGTTTGGAAACAAGCAACAAGAAAGGTTGCATCCATGAATAAAAGCAATGGGAGACAAACAATGCTTCAAAGATGCACTAAAACATGTTTACATTGTTTGTCAGTCTCAAAAAGAAAATCTCAATAGACAAATGCAAGACAAATGAAGTTGATGACAAAGCCATGGTCGAAGGGCACAAAGATGTTCAAGAACTTTGAACTATCTACATTGACCAGAGAAAAGTTGTTTGAGATAAAGAAAGAAGAAGAAGATCCATTAAATACTCAGACAAAGGAAGAAAGATGTAATTGCCACCCAGACAATCATGCACAAAGAAGAGAAAACTTTGTCTATAAAATTAGAAGAATGGATTAGTCTAAGGATAGAAAGACAATATGAAGAGATAAGGAAGTGCAACTTCAATTGAGCCAAGACAAACAAATGAAGATTAAAGTAACAAAGAAGTTGTAAGAACAAACCCCTTCTGTTACTCGAAGTGCAAAACAGTTGAAGAACTTTACTTCGTCTGCGGATCAAAAGTTTGTCTGTTGCTTGCGATAGACAAAATATCAGTCAAAGCAAAAGATGAAGTAGAAGATACACAGTGACCATAGACAAAGATGAATAGACAAAGTACTGCTTGGACTAAAATGGGCTTCAATAGACAAAGGCACGATCGTCTACAACTTATAATAGACAAACCCATACGACATGCAGAGTACTCTATCCAAGACAAGTAGAATATAGTTCGTCAATTGCTTACATCAGACAAATACTACACTTCATCTGTTCAAGCAAGTTAAAGCAAGCTTCATTTGCCATCTCCAACAGATAATGAGGAACAAAAGAAGAATACAATACTTTATTTTCTAGAGCAAACAAAGTGAACTTTATCTGCCACCTCCAACAGACAAGTGAAGAACAAAGGAAAAAACATCTCACTTTTTCTGTTAGTATAGAAGAAAATGTTTGTCAATCGATTAGCCCAACTTTATTAGTGCCACCCAGAGTTAGCCTATTATTTACAATAGATAAAGCACATACATGAAGGATCAATCAACAGACAATTCGCCTGGAGGAATTCAATTAGATAAAGTAAAGTTTGTCTATCAGTCAATTCGACTTTATCTGCGTCATTCAAAATTCATCCACTACTTGCAACAAACCACTCTTATGGAAATTCAATTGATAGACAGACCTTGGAACAATCCATCTACAACTTATGACAAACAAATGCAGAAAGAGAGAGGACATGACTTACCAAAGAAAAATCAATTTATGTGACTAACATTCAAATGCCATCTGCACTCATGCCGACATTATACAGACATATATTAGTCACCAATTTTGGTAATAAGCAGCGTTATAAGGTTTTCAAAGCAATGACAGGTCAAATAAGGAACACCTTTTAACACAGCTCATCCTCCTCTTCGAATGGCAATGTAGTAGCTCGAGAAAAAATAGAAAGACCTGGACTTCAATGGCAGAAAATTCAAATGGTCTTATTCATTTAATGGTACTCTCATTTCTGGATTTAATGGAACCAATCTTCTCCAACGGTCAAAAATATGAAGAAGCTATTTAAGTAGAAAAGGTGGGATAATTCAAAGGAGGTGAAGTAATATTTTTCAAATGAGCTAAATCCTATGCAAATCCTTCCACTCATGGCCAAGATCTTAAACCATCATATATCTTTTATGAGCTTCAATCAGCTTATCCTTATGGTCATTGTCTTTACATTATGGGAAGATCCTTTGTATCACATAGAGCTGAAAGAGAAATCAAATCTTCCCCTGTGCTTGAGAGAAATATATATAAACTTGTATAAGTTTTCTAGTAAACTTGAAACCAGAGAGTTATTGGTGAGCTCTAGAAACTAATAAGTTTGCTAGTGATCTTCAAAACTAGTGAATTTGTGGTGAGCTTACAAAAAGCACATTGTATGAGTTGTTGATGGCCTCTGAAAAACTAATAAGTTTGCTAGTGATCTTTGAAACCAGTGAGTTTCCTGGTGAGCTTATGAAAACTAGAAGAGTGCTGGGAGCACTATCTATTTTCATTATATGGGTTATAGTGGAACTCAAGGCATAATGAGTGTGTGCTCTTGGAAGAGTGGATGTAGGGACGGGGTTATGAACCATAATAAAAATTGTATTATCTGTGTGCATGTTTTTGCCCATTTGTTTTATTCTTCATGCATTCTATTATTTTTATTGTTCACTTTACATCACACCACACACAAGCATGAAAAGAGGAAAATGATCCAACAGGGGTCAAACAACAAATTTTTATTTACCCAATTCACCCCTCCCCTCTTAGGTTAAGCCATCCTACGGGAACTGACTAATGGTATCAAAGCAGGCTAGATAAACAATTATAGTGATCCATTTGGCTTACCCAATAATTCCATCCTCTATGTTCTTTAATGAGTAGTCCTTCTATCTTCCAAATTTTGATAGAATTAAATGGGATATAATGGAAGAAGAGATTGGAAACATTTCTTATGGCCAAATGATCTTTATCTATGGAAAATCATCTATATTAGCACAAATGAGGATGAAATGAGAGTAGAGCTGAAAGTGTTAAAAATTCACTATATGTAATCTATCCCACCGTTTGCAAGGATGTCTAGGCTTATACGTTGATATGAGAAATATTAGACAAGCCAAAGACAAATTATTAAGGGGTAAAAGCACTTGGCACTCACACAGCACTTGCGTTATTGACTAATTTGAGTGCAGGAAATCTAAAAAAGGAGACTAAACTCCTAAGAAAAAAAGAAAGGAGACTAGGTCTGATGAAATAAATTGAAAATATGATGAAATACCAAGTTCCTTTGAAATAAAAAGGAAAGTGAAGGTATGACACTTAAATTCAAATGCCATTATTGAATGTGTCATTATTTAAATGTTTAAATTTTACTTATCTCTTTCAGTCATTCTTTTAAATTCAAGTTCATTCTTTCAATTGTTTACTTCTGTGTACTTAATATCTGTAGAGACAAATTTATTCATTCATTACTTCTAATTTAGTATATCTCCATAGAAATAAATTTAACTCATTCTTTTAATCATATCTCAAATTTAATTATTTACATCAATTAGATGTGTGTATATTCTTATTTGTAGAAATCAAGATTTACTCTTTATATCTTCATACGTTGCTTGTATATTTGAAAACTAGAATTAATAGTTAGAATTTTTGTTTGAATTCCCTTCAACCATATATAAATTAAAATTGAATTCTAAAATTATGCTTATGTATTTCTATACATTTATTTATTCATTCATTTGCACATTATTTAAAACCATATTTAGAATTTTGATTACTTAGATAATTGTACATTGATAGAAATAACTTTTTATACATAGTATTTTCTATACAAATATTTTTCACTCATGTAAATACATAAAAAGAATATAGAAGTCACATTAGGATTAATAAAACCCTGAAAAGCATAAAGTAAAACTCTTAAAATAATTAGGAAGTAAGAAAAATATAAACATTCAGAAGATAATTAGTCTGAATCTAACAACACCTAAAAGAAACATAACTAAAAGAAGAGTAAAAATACCAAAACTGAATGATTATGCTTAAAACCAATACACAAAAAGAGAGTGGACCTAGCACATAAGGCTAACTATAATTTACAACTGTGCTAGCTCAAATAACTCAATGTTTGATCAAAGTAAGTATTTAACCTACTATTCATGAGAATTGCTTTAATCCATCATCTTATTTCTCTACATACTATTATGGTTAAAATGACTCTTTGCATTGATGTATTCAAAATAAATGTCCACATCAATTTAAACTCATTAACGAAGAAATAGTGCAAGAATATTTTAAGTGCTTGCTGGAAAGCTTGAGTTGAGGATAGAAGAACGAGATTAATGTAAAATCAGTACCTTCTTCTCAGCTCCCAAATCCATGCAAAAGAGCCTACAAGTGGTGTGTTGTCACAGGCAACCAAATGTAAAACCAATACTCTAATTAAATTATATGTAGTAGTGCAAGTAAGGGTTGATCCCATGAAGATTATCTAGCCTAATTATTTGAATGAGAATGTGGGCTTTTAGTGTAATAAAAATAGTGATTGGAAAAGAAATCAATCAAAGAAACAAACCTTGGCCTTATTTGACATCCACCATCAGAATCTCATGACTGATCATCAATACAAGCATAAATCAATTCATATTCGAATATTTACCATTGGAATAAGTTTTCCTATCTCTCCTTCAACATAATTAATTAGAAACATGCGATCCAATTAACCCTAACTACTAAACAACCTTAGACACGCTAGAGGTTTAATCTTATAGCAGTTTTAAGATTTGTAGAGATTAGTGAAGCTAAATAACACAAACACATGTGGTTGCATTTAATTCTGTTAAATATTTCTTCAAAGATTTAATAATTTCTGATGCAGTAAATTATTAAACCCTAGTTGCCTCACAGACAAGATTGATCACATAATTATAGATTTGATATCTAATCTAGCAATAGATTACAATGAATAATAAACTAGTAGGCCTCATTGCATTAAACATAACAATCATGAAAATAAGCATAGAATAATATTCAATATTTAATGCATGAATTGAACAACAAAAACAAATTAAATGACATAGCATGTTGATTATGAAGCTTTTGTCTCCTTAAACCAAGGATAAAAGTTTAGCCACGTAGGGCCATTAAATCACAAAGAAAGTAAAACAGAAAAGAGAAGAAGAAGATTCTTTATCAAAATCTGCTAAAAATTCATTCTCAAACCCTCACAAAAGAACCCCCAAAAACCATAGGGAACTACTATTTAAACAAAGTTAGAAATATGCAAAATACACAAAATCTATAGAATCTAAAAAGTGTTGGCCGGATGTCGGCACCGTCGACACCGGATTGGCACCACCGATGCCACCATGCTATCCAGTAGTCGAGTGGTTGAAGGGGTGTTGGCATCGGCGGCTCCAGTCTATTGCCTCTGGTGCTACTTTGCTCCTTTGCACTTCATCCTGCCTTTTGCTTTCTTCCTCTCAGTTGCCCTCAATACAGTCCTTATCTCTCAAAAATCGCAACATAAAAGTTGTAGAAATTTTTCCTATTCATCTTAATCAAAGGTCAGATGAGAGATTTATGCCCAAAATATGGAGTGATGTTGAAGTTGTCCAAAATCCTTTAATTGACTTCCTTTTGCACTTAACCACTCCAATTGTCTCCTAAATCAAAATATAAGAATAACCAGTATATTTTAGAATCAAATAAGTGTAAAAGATTAAGTATTAAGAGAATAAAATATGATATTTTGCATTCTCATCAAATTCTCCCACACTTAGGTTTTGCTCATCCTTGAGCAAAACTCAAATTTGATCTCTTCCGAAAGCACATTAAGGTTGCAATTATCATAAACAATGAATAACCAAACTCTTCAAAACTCATAACACTTCATGAATAACTCATTCTTATACAACTTACAATCGCTCAATAAGCATTCTCTCTTGAAGATAGATTAAACTAAACAAGTAGAACCCTCACGGAAATAAACACTCTACTCTCATGTGTTTAAAGGGTATATGTCCTGTTCAAATTCATTCCAATGAAAATGATCAACCATAAGCTTGCATATCTTCTTATTCTCCATCACTAGGATCACATGCATATCATGAATCATAAGAACTTTTAATGTGTTGTAATGGGGTTTAGGGTAAAGGTGAGAAATATCTAGGAATGTAGCTTAAAAGCCATTAAAATTAGTAAAGCACAAATAAATCAACTCAATCTCAAATATATAAGACATGTAAAGCCACTTATTTCATCCAGCATCTTTCATCTTTGAATACATGATGCATAAACATACCCCTTCCCTTGAAATTTTGATATTTTCTTTTTCTTTGACTTTGACATTTTTTCCAATTTTAAGAATAACAACATGTTCTATTTTATCAATCATAGCCATTACACAAATTTTGACACCCTCGTACTTTATTTCTTGTACACTCATACATAGCACAATGATGACCCATGCTCCACTAGATCTCTGGCTTAGGAAAAGATAGTATTTTTCTAAGTTTCAAGCTTGTAACATAGGTTAACAATAAAAAATCTATAAAGCTCAAAGGGGCTCAACAAGAGAAAAAATTAATCACAGGGTAGGCTATTTGGCTCATGTAGTTCAAAACAAAGAAGGCCTTAATCATATTCATGTACACGTATATCAATGTGATCTCAAAGAAAATCATGATAAGTTCTAGAGAAACAAATCCATGGAAGAATGTCTCTCATGAAAAAAAGAATAAAACTAATGTGGACGTGTCAGTCTAAAGGCTCAAAATCTCACTAGCATTTGTCGACAAAATTTAATCATCACCATTCTCAAGGAAAATAACTAAAACAAGCAATTACAATTTGGAAGATTACTTCATCAATCATGTTATAAATTTTTCAAGCTTAGTTGAATCTTGCTCACTACATCCTCAACCTCAAATCATAGGAGACCACCAAAATAAGTCGCAAAACTCACTTTTTTATCAAATTTTTTTATAATAAAAGAAAAAATAAAAATAAAAACACAAAAACATAACCTATACCTAAATCCCCTCCCCCACACTTAAAACTTACATTGTCCCCAATGTAAAGTGAATTGCAAAGAGGAGACAAAAAAAATAACAAAATATGCATGTAGAAATGAGAAGAAAGTAAGTAAAAGAAACACAAACTCCCCTTGGGTTACCTCCCAAATAAAGCCTTTGTTTATAGTCATTGGCTTGATGCTTTCTCCTTCACTCAATATAAACTGATTTCTCAAGGATCTAATTCCACCACATTCTCAATTTGTATTCCTTCATAGAAAGGTTTAAGGTCTATGATCATTCACTTTGAAAACTTTAGAGGTTGCCAAACTTTGAATTTCAACTGCACTGTAAGGAAAAACATTAGTAACAATAAAAGGTTCATTTCAACGAGAACGTAACTTACCTAAAAATAAATGAAGTTGTTTCAAACTCTTTCCTAGAGATCATCTTGTCATGAAAAGCCTTCATCTTTTCCTCGTAAATCCTTGCACTTTCATAGACATCATTGCAAATTTCCTCTAACTTTTATAGTTGTAACTTCCTATACTCCTCACTTCTATCCATATTCATGTTTAAACTTTTGATAGCCCAATAAGCCTTGTGTTCTAATTCAATGGGAAGGTGACATGGTTTCCCAAACACCAACAGCTAAGGAAACATGCCAATGGGTGTCTTATATGCTGTCTTGTATGCCCATAAGGAGTCATCCAAATGCAAACTCCAATCTTTTCTGTTTGACTAACTATTTTTTTAAGGATGGACTTGATCTCTTGATTTGATACTTTAGCTTGTCCACTAGTTTGTGGATGATAAGTATTTGATACCCTATGGATCACATGATACTTTCTCAGCAATGCTTCAATAGTTCAATTGCAACCGTGAGTGCCTCAATCACTTATCAGAGCTCTTGGAATTCCAAACCTGGAGAATATGTTATACCTGATAAAATTTGTAACAACTTTGGAATCATTAGTCTTGATGGCCTTAGCTTCCACCCATTTCGAGACATAGTCAACAACAAGTAAGATGTAAATGTAACCAAAAGATGCAAGGAATGGTACAATGAAATCAATGCCCCAAACATCAAAAAATTTTGCAAAATAGCATGGGGTTTTGTGGCATTTCATTCCTTTGGGATATATGACCTATCTTTGACATTGATCACACAACTTACAAAAAGAATACGAGTCTCAAAATAAAGTTGGCCAATAAAATCCACACTCTAACACTTTTCTCATTGTCTTCTTGGCTCCAAAGTTACCTCCACAAGCATAAGAATGACAAAAGGTCAGTATAGAATGAAATTCAATTTTAGGAATGCACCTTCTTATCATTTGATCTGTACAATACTTCCATAAGTATGGGTCATCCCACACATAATATTTTGCATCACTCTTGATCTTATCTTTTTGATTCTTAGACAAAACAAGAGGCAAAGTATCAGTGACCAAATAATTTACCATATTCACATACCAGGTAGTGTCTCATTCATAAAGAATAATTACTCATCAAGAAATGTTTCTTGTAGATGAAGGTCATCCTCAACATGAGTTAGATGACTCAAATGATCTGCAACATAATTTTTTATCCGTATTTTATCTTTGATCTCCAAGTCAAATTCATTCAAGACAAGTATCCATCTTATTAGCCTTGGTTTTGCTTCCTTCTTTATCATTAGATAATGAAGAGCCTCAATGGTCAGAATAAACAATGACTTTAGTACCAAGCAAATAAGATCAAAATTTTTCTAAAGAAAAGACAATAGCTAGAAGTTATTTCTCAGTAGTAGAATAATTTCTCTGAGCATAGTTCAAAGTCTTTGAAATATAATAAATGGCATGAGATGTTTTCCCAATTCTCTAACCCAAAATAGTGCCTAATGCATAATCACTTGCATCACACATTATCTCAAAAGGGACATTCCAATCAGGGGGTTGAATAATTGGAGTTGAAGTTAACAGTTCCTTCAGCTTATCAAATGCCTTTTTACATGTCTCATTAAATTCAAAAGTCACATCCTTTTACAATAACTTGCATAGAGGTAATGCTATTTTAGAGAAGTCCTTGATGAATCTTTGATAAAAACCTGCATGTCCAAGAAAAGAACAAACTTCCCACACATTAGTGGGATAAAGTAAGGATTGAATAATGTCAACTTTAACTTTATCTACCTTAATTCCCCTAGATGAAACAACATGACCCAAAACTATACTGCGTTCAACCATGAAATGACATTTTTTATAATTTAATACAAGGTTAGTTTCTATGCATCTTTGAAGAATATGCATCTTTGAAGAATAAGTGTAAGGTTATGCAAGCAATTATCAAATGAGTTTCCATAAACTATGAAATCATCCATAAATATTTCAATAATTTGCTTAATATAATCTGAAAATATGCTAACCATACACCTATGGAAACTGGTCAGGGCATTGCAAAGGCCAAAGGGCATTTGGTGATATACAAAAGTCCTAAATGGGCATGTAAAAGTCATCTTCTCTTGATCTTCTAGAGTAATTGTAATCTAGAAATAACCTGAATAACCATCAAGGAAACAATAGTAAAAATGTCCAGCTAATGTTTCAAGCATTTGATCAATAAAAGGCAAAGGGAAGTGGTCCTTGCGAGTTACAACATTCAATTTTCTATAATTTATACAAACTCGCCACCCATTTTGAACACAGTAGGAACCAACTCATTATTATGATTTTTCACAATAGTTATTCCAGTCTTTTTAGGAACCACTTGAACTGGGCTAACCCAACTGCTATCTGAAATAGGATAAATCATTCCAACTTTAAAAAGTTTGAGGATCTCCTTTTTCACTACATCCATCATGGGTGGGTTCAATCTCCTTTATGGTTGACGAGAAGGTTTTACTCCTTCTTCAAGTAAGATTCAATGCATGCATGTAGAAGGGCTAATTCCTTTAATATCTATAATTGTCCACCCAATAACTATCTTATGCTTCTTCAAAACCTGCACAAGTTTTTCTTCTTATAGTGGACTAAGTTTACTCGAGATGATCACTGGTAAAGTTTTTTTATCTCCAAGGAACATGTACTTGAGGTGACTAGGAAGAGGCTTTAGTTCTAGAATGGATGCCTACAAAATGGATGATAAATGGCTCTTGTTAGAAACTAGTAACTCAATGTAAGGTTTATTACTTGATTTTGATAACTTTGGATAGTCATTCAATCCTGCAACAGTTTCATGCAAATTAACTCAAAGGTAACGCCTCATTCTCTTTCTCAAGATGTTTACTAATGGCAACTTCCAATTCATCTTTTCCATCAAGTTCAAAAACTTCTTGTACACAAGAATCAATCACATCAATAAAGTAGATAGGATTATCATCATCAAGATATTTCATGGCATCATAATTGTTAAACTTAACAATTTCACCATCAAATTCCATAGTAAGTTTGCACTATGAATATCTATTTTGGTTTTGGATGTCTTTAAGAATGGTCTTCCTAACAAAATAGGAATAGTTTGATCACCATTCTCCATATCTAGCACATAAAAATCAGCAAGAAAAACCAAATCATTAACTTGCACAAGAATATCCTCAACTACACCATTTGGATATGCAGTGGATCTATCAGCCAACTGAATCATAATACTAGTGTTATTCAAAGGTTCAAGTTTCAAAGAAGTTTATAAAGAATATGACATAACATCAATGGAAGCTCTTAAATCTAATATGGCCTTCTCAAATATAGTATTACCTATCATGCAAGGGATAGTAAACATATCTAGATCTTTGGAATTTGCAGAAAGTTTTCTTTGAATGATTGTAGAAACATGCTCTCATACTCTTACCTTTTCAAATCCCTTAAGTTTCTGTTTTCTCTTTGTTGTATACAATTCTTTCTGGAATTTAGCATAATGAGGTACTTGTTTAATGGCATCAAAAAGTAGAATATTTACCTCACATTTATGAAAAATTTCATAGAAATCTTTATAGTTCTTAATTTTGTGAGATTCTGCTAAAGCATGAGGAAACAGAGGTACTGGTTTATATTTAGAAAGAGATAGAAACTTACGTTGAGTTACTTCATTACTATCGAGAATATCCTTATTTGCAATAATATCTTTCTTCTTTTCTTGCTTCGTTGGTGTAAGAGTCACCTTTACTGGAATATTAACCTCTTTGCCACTTCTCAAAATGATTACACTTGCATTTTCCTTTGGGTTCACCACCATTCAAGAGGGTAATTTACCTAAACTTTGAGCCTTAGCTAATTGATTGTGGTTGCCATCTGACTTACCTAATTTTCCAAGCTCTATATGCTAGCGCTTATTTCCTGTTGAAATTGCAAAGTGTTAGTGGTAAGAGACTTAACAATATTTTCTAAAAATAAAAGAGAGTTAGAAGTTTTTCCTTGTCATTGTTTAGGTGAGTATGGCTGCTAATACTACTAGAAACCTGGGCAATTTTGAGTGAGGGGCTGACTTGTGGATTCCCATAGCTGAAATTAGGGTGATCCCTCCATCCTGAGTTATATGTGTTCAAATAAGGATCATACTTCCTTTGTGGTTGTCCAGAAAGGTCTTCTTAAAGAGTTGGGCATTTATTAGTTGGATGCCCTGCCACTGAAAAAATTCCACAAGCTTTCACCACTTGTATATTACCTACAGCCATTTGACGAATAAGAGAAGTTAGACTTACAATCTATTGTTCACGGGAGGAAAAAATTACCTCATTAACAAGCCTTAATGGAGAGTTAACCCTAGTGCCAAATTGTTGCGAATTGGCTGCCATGTTTGCAATCAAATTTCTTGTAGCTTCAGGAGTTTTATCCACCAAACCTCATCCACTAGCGACATCAATCATGCTTCTTTTAGTAGGAAGAAGGCCCTCATAGAAATATTGGATAAGTAGTTGCTCACTAATCTGATGATGGGGGCAGCATGCACATAATCTCTTAAAACGCTCGCAATATTCGTATAGGGTTTCTCCACTATGCTGTCTTACATTATAAATTTCTTTCTGAATGTTAGCCTCCCTTAAAGCTAAAAAATATTTCTCCAAAAACAACCTCTTTATCTCATTGCATGTTATAATGCTCCCAGATGGTAGACAATAGAGTCAATCCTTAGCCACATCCTTTAAAGAGAATGGAAAGGCTCTCAATTTAATTTGTTCTTTCGTTACCCCCATGGTTTTCATACTCATACATACCACATGAAACTCCTTTACATGCTTATGGGGATCTTCACTTGCAGGACCATGAAAAATGGGCAAGAGATGTATTAGTATAGATTTTAATTCAAAATTAATGGTAGCATATAAAGTAGGAAACATTATGCATAAGGGTTGTTGATTCGAATCAGGGGCAGCAAGTTGTTTTAAAGTTTGATTTCCAGCCATGACTTCTTCCTTGGTTGAGTTAGAAACTCTCCAAGTTTCTCTCCTTAACCTATGCAAAGTTCCCTCTATTTCTGGCTCATACTGCAAATCACCTTGATTAGAAGATTGAGTAACAATCATAAAAAATCAGAAAAATCAAATAAATCATAAAAAAATAAATAAGGGAAAAAATTTAGAAGAAAAATTCAAGAACAAAATAAAGATAACTAAAGTACAAAAATTAACTAGAATTATTCCTGGGCAATGACATTAAAAATTTGGTATTGTCATAGAAACCAAATTTAGAACCTATACTCTAATTAAATTATCTGTAGTAGTGCGAGTAAGGGTCGATCCCATGAAGAGTATCTAGCCCAATTTTATGCTTTATGTGAATGAGAATGGGGAGTTTTAGTGTAATAAAAATAGCAGTTGCAAAAGAAATCAATCAAAGAAATAAACCTTGGTTTTATTTGACATCCACAATCAGAATCTCATGACTAATAATCTATACAAGCATAAATCAATTCATACTTTGAATATTTACCATTGGAATAATTTTTCTTATCTCTCTTTCAACATAATTAATTAGAAACACACAATCCAATTAACCCTAACTATTAAACAACCTTAGACACATGCTAGAGGTTTAATCTAATAGCATCTTTAAGATTGGTAGAGATTGGTGAAGCCAAATAACACAAAAACACATGGTTGCATTTAATTCAGTTAAATTTTCCTCCTAAGATTTAATAATCTCTGATGTAGTAAATTACTAAACCCTAGTTGCCTCCTAGACAAGATTGATCAGACAATTATGGATGCAATATCTAATCTAGTAATAGATTATAATGAAAAATAAATTACTAGGTCTCCTAGCAATTAAACACAATGATCATGAAAATAAGCATAGATGAATATTTAATATTCAATGCATGAATTGAACAATAAAAATAAATTAAATCTCATAGCATATTGATCATGAGGCTTCTATCTCCTTAAACCAAGGATAAAAGTTTAGCCTCACAAAGAAAGTAAAATAGAAAAGAGAAGAAGAAAATTCTCTATCGAAAGCCGCTAAAAAGTCCTTCTCAAACCCTCGCAAAAGAAACCCCAAAAATCCTAGGGAACTACTATTTAAACAAAGCCAGAAATATGCAAAATTTGCAAAATCTATAAAATCTGAAAAGTGTTGGCCGAATGCTAGCACCACCGGTGCCACCATGTTGTCCAATGGTCAGGTGGTTGAAGGGGTATTGGAGCCATTGGCACCAACCTGGAGCCAGCAATGCCGATCTACTGCCTCCGGTGCTACTTTGCTCCTTTGCACTTCATCTTGCCTTTTGCTTTCTTTCTCTCAATTTTCCTAGATATAGTCCTTATCTCTCAAAACTCTCAATGTAAAAGTTGTAGAACATTTTCTTTTGTTTCTAAAACATCTTTAATCATCTTAATTGGAGGTCAGATGAGAGATTTATGCCCAAAATACAAAGTGATGCTAAAGTTATCCAAAATCCTTCAATTGACTTTTTTTTCACTTAACACTCCAATTATCTCCTAAATTAAAATATACAAATAATGAGTATATCTAGGAATCAAAAAGGTACAAAAGATCAAGTATTAAGGGAATAAAATATAATATTTTGCATTCTCATCAACAAGTTCAAGTTCTAGATGCATGGAAATGATTGAATAAATCAAAAACTATAGCCCAAAAATACATCAGTCTTCCGATACAACATCAAAGGCTTGATAGCAAAAGATAAAAGTTTAGTTAAGACTAACAATGACACTTATAACTCAAAAGAGTAATCTATGAAGGAAAGCACCAAAAGAGATAAGTTGTCAAACTTGATTATATTTCTTTCATTATCATATATTCTAGATGCCTCTGAATAAACTGCATTGGGTTTGAATTAAGTTGAGTTTATTGCATTGAGATAAACCATGTCAAAAATCTTAGTGAACCTTAAAATGATTAAAATGCTAACATCGTTACAATCCTAAGGCATAGTCAAGCCTGTTTGGGAAACTTCATAGTTTAAGGTCTTGAATAGAAATTCCATTTCTAGTCATTCCTTCTATAACAATGTTTATTAACTTAATCTCACATAAAGAACTAGAATTGAAAAGTAAATACCCATAAAGATAATGATCGTAACACAGGAAGCTAAAATAAAATCCTTAACATTAAAAAATCCCATTTGATGAGATGAACATTAAATATTCAAAAACATCTACCTTCTTAAAATATCAACAGGGAGATAAAACTACCATTAAGTTTAGAACATTTAGTAAAGGAAATTAAAAATAGCTACTCCTTTAAAACTTCAATAACCGCTAGCAACATCATAATTATGTCCTAAGTCTCAAACAATTCTTTCTCTAATGCTGCAATTCTATCCATAAGCTATACACCGATCAGTCAAAAGAAGATATATAGAGACATTTATCTTCTTAGCAAACTTTAACTCCTTCCTTAACTATCTCACGTCCTATTCCAAAAAATGAATCTGATTATTTCCCTCACTTATCTCTCACTCCATTTTTTCCCAAATGTTAACCTCGTATATTACCTGTCCAACTAAATATCATAGAATACAAGGGTCACAATCAATCTTCAAAAGATACATAAACACTATGGAAGTAATCATCTAATTGGCAGCTCAAATAGGAAATACATCTTCACATTTTATAAACTCAAACAAGACACAATAGGATCATGCATTATAACTATGAATAAACTATGGTAAAAGATACATATCAAATATTTAAACAACTATAAAAAAGATTTCATAAAAAGCAAAAATCACCAAACATATAATTTCATAAAAGATCAAAAAAATTTAAAACTATTAATGTGAGTATAAAGAGTTGCAATATTACATATAAAGAGTTCAAATCAAAAAGTAAAATTATTTAATTAGCTAAAACATCAACAACTAATTCCAAGTCTTTAACTCTCTAGTGAGCCTTGGCTAACTCTGTCTCCTAATATTTAATGCACTCTACAGCATCCATATAAGTTGTGGAGTTCCTAGTTAAGAGATGGGTAAAATGAAGATTACTACCCCTAATAGAAGCCAAATCAATCTTCAGTTGCTTAATCTTATCCCAAAGAATCAAATATCTCTCTACAACCTCAAAAGTTGCATCATCATTGTCACCTTGAATCAACTTTATAGAAGAAATAGAAGACGCCATGATCGCCTTAGTAAACACTGAAAGGTCATTTCTTCTCCCTAATCCCTCTGCGCAAGAAAAGAGAAAGAGGGATGCTTTTCCACTTCCCAAGTAATCTATCAACTCCACCATTAATACTTCCTGTTGTCCCAAAGGTGACGCAAAAACCCAAGAGGGGAGGGGTAAATTTGGTACTTAAAATTATTTCTCAACCCCTTTAAGATTATTTATCCCTGTAGCAATCAATCACTCAATCAACAAAGGCATAAACAAATAAGACACAATGATTTTTATAGTGGTTCGAGTAAACACTCTACTCCACTCTTTCAAGAACACCTTTCTCTTATTGTCTTGGGTTCCACTATTCTAATAGCAGAAATATAATAGTGCTGCCAGCACTTTTCTAGATTTCAGCCCTAGGGGGCATAAATAGTGCTCCTAGCACTCTTCTAGATTCTATCTCTAGGAGGCATATTCATAATGCTCCCAGCACTCTTTTAGATTCCAGCTCTAGGGGGCATGAATAAACAGCTCTTACCTGCACTCAGATGGTCACAACTTTTCTTGAGTCTAATCTCAACAACTAGCTTAAGGAACTTTACCAAAAATGAATATCTTAAGTGTAAGCATAAGAATTTCTCAATAAGCATAGGGTAAGGTTTCTGAAATTGAGTGCAGAAGTAAATGATCTTCCCAAAGGTAGTTGAGAGCCTTTAAAGAAAGTTGAGGAAGGTTTTGAATGCAAGGCTCTTAATTCTTGAAGAATTGTAGAAGGTTTAGCTCAGATTAATAAATGCTCTCAAGAGGATTTCGAATAATTTTCTCAATACTTGGTTTGTTGCTCTTGATCCAATGATGTTTCATTTATAGTTGTTTTAGATTCT
Source organism: Pouteria campechiana (assembly GCA_036873735.1). Classification (NCBI taxonomy): domain Eukaryota; kingdom Viridiplantae; phylum Streptophyta; class Magnoliopsida; order Ericales; family Sapotaceae; genus Pouteria; species Pouteria campechiana. Next base: position 11,735 of record JAYJMB010005379.1, on the reverse strand, counting down.
AGTCATTGGTGGTAGGTGAGCTCCATTAATGATAGAAGATGTTCTGATTGCCTTATTTTGAATTCTCTAACTTTTGCTTAATCCTCGTATGTTGAGATGCCTACAACACTATCATTGGAGAAGATGATTTCTAGTTTCTTAATAAGCTCTTGTTAAAGTTTGCTGCAATGGGTGACATTTTCATCAATATGGCAAGAATGTTATTAATGCTAAGTAAAGACTAACAATTTGTCATGACCGTTGCTCATCTTTTACGTATGATAGATGAACTATTTATCCAACTATTCATAAGATAAGATTTCTTCATCTTTTGGTTTGTATTTTGTGAGTAGCCAATGAATCATCCTTTCCATTACTAGCAAAAAAATTATCCTTTCTAGTGCTTTGTCTGCTAAACTGTAGAAGCACAAATATCTCATTTCTTTTATGCTTCTTCTGTTGAGTCGTCTGTTGTTAGCAACAGACAAAGTGTTGGAGCGTAGATGGATTTTCTTCATTGCTTTATTTGATGGGTTGTTTTTTATAAGTGACAAACTAAGCTCCAAGGGGCAAGAAAATTTTCTTCAAGGCTTCACCTATTGGAATATCTATTGAGTTTATCTTTGAACAGACAAAACTCAGTTGTTCCACCAAATGAATTTTTTTACTCTACCTTACGATTCTTATTTCTCTACTTTGTCTATTGACCTTAAACGATCATTGGCTTAACTGTGATAAACAAAGTTTTGCTTTCATTATATGATCCTTACCTCTCTACTTTGTTTATTGACAACAGACAATCATTTGCTCACTTATGACGGACGAAGTCTTTTGCTCTGCCACACGATCCTTTTATTGCTTCGCTGGAAGATTTTCACTCCTTTGTCTGTTCACATCAGATGACCATTGGCTTAATTGTGGCTTGCTTTTAATAGAAAAAAGTCTTTTGTATGCATATTCTTTTTCATTCGTCAGATATAATCTTCCATTTTGATAAATGAATGAAAACAGTCGAATCCTTTTCATTCATGCTTTATCTATTAGTGATACCTCATCTTTTGCTTCTTTGTTTGCCCAAGCCTTGTCTCCATGGAATATCTTTCTATGCTCATTTTTCTTAAAACCTATAACTTGATTCTGCATGCTAAAATCTTGGCAATAACCATTACTAAATAATCTTTAATCAAGTTTTGTTTGTCATTGAAGCCATGCATTTATATCAACACTTCCAACCATCACTCCTGATAATAATGAAAAACAACCATTAAATAAAAGAAGATGCACATTAATAGTAAACCACGCATTATCATGACATTTGCATGAAATCATTCTTTTTACATTTGGCATATAAATATAATTTTGATGAATAATATATGTTTAATTGATTAATGTATGATTATTATTCTTTTGCTTATTGTAGTAATAAAAATATTTAATTATCAAAATGCTTAAAAGATGTTTAATATTGTCATTATAATCAATCTAATCATAACATTAAATCATGGGAAAGAAATTGAGTGATAAATCAAAACTAAAATGGGAAGAAGAACTTAAAGAGAGATTGTATAAATAGGAAGAAAAATATAACCAAGGGGAGAGAAATAAAATTAAAGGTAGAAAGCAATATGATTATAAGAAAAATCTTTTTGATCATGACAAAAAGGGGGAGAGAAATGGAAGAAACATGAGAAATATAAGTGACTTCTGAGAGTAATGGTTAGAGTTAGGAAAATGATAACAGGGTCAAGCCCATAGGATTATATAGGTCAGATATTTAGGGAGAGATTAAAAGAAAATTATTAATTATTAATAACAAGTCCTTAAAGTTTTATCATCATCAATGTATGATTTTGATGATAACAAAACTTGTATTAAGATAAGAAGTTTGTGTGCCTAAATCTCTAATAATCATATGCATGATTATGAATTGATAAACATTAATTAACATAAATACATAACCATAAATGATTAATTATACAAGCATACATTTCTCAAATTATAGTATGCATAACATTAATTACTCTTTATTGCATAAATTTGCTAAATCATACTATGCACCATAATTACTTAAGCTTTCATATTATGCATTCAATGGAAATGTATATTATCCTTGCTTTACAAAATATTATAATCACATGAGGATAAAGTATATTTTTATATTATATATGAAAGCTAACAATGTAGCAAGTGCAGAAAAGTTCAAGTGCAAGACAATGATCATCTACAACAAATTGCCACAACTATCTACTACCTTCCAAATGAACTGAACTGATGAAAATTGTGTAAGTAGAAAAAGAAAATAAAAGATTTGGAGACAAGCAACAAGAAAGGTTGCATCCATAAACAAAATCAATGGGAGACAAACAAGGCTTCGAAGATGCACTACAACAAGTTTGCGCCTCAAAGAGAAAATCTCAATCGACAAATGCAAGACAAATGAAGCTGAAGATGAAGCCATGGTCAAAGGGCATAAAGTTGTTCAAGAAATTCAAACTATCTACACCGACCAGAGAAAAGTTGTCTAAGATAAAGAAAGAAGAAGAAGATCCATCAAATACTCAGACAAAGGAAGAAAAATGTAATTGCCGCACAGACAATCATGCACAATGAAGAGAAAACTTTGTTTTATCAACAAAGTTAGAAGAATGGATTAGTAACAGCCGGAGTGTTAGAGCGTAGATGGATTTTCTTCATGGCTTCGTCTGATGGGTTGTCTCTTATAAGTGATAGACATGCTTGAAAGGCGCAAGCAAATTTTCTTCATGGCTTCATCTGTTAGAATATTTGTTGAGTTTATCTTTGAACAGACAAAACTTCATTGCTTCACCAGATGAACTTTTTTGCTCTGCCATACGATTCTTATTTTTCCACTTTGTCTATTGATAATAGATTATCATTGGCTTAATTGTGATAAACGAAATCTTTTCTATGCATACTATTTTGCATTCGTCAGATATAATCTTTCACTTTGATAGATGAATGGAAAAAGCTGAATCCTTTTCATTCCTACTTTGCCTATTAGTGATACTTCATCTTTTGCTTCTTTATTTTCCCAAGCCTTGTCGCCATAGAATATACTTCCTGTGCTCATTTTTCTTAAGACCTGTAACTTGATTCTGCATGCTAAAATCTTCGCAATAACCATTAGTAAATAATCTTTAATCAAGTTTTGTTTATCACTGGAGCCATGCATTTATATCAACACTTCCAACCGTCACTCCTGATAATAATGACAAACAACCATTAAATAAAAGAAGATGCACATTAATAGTAAACCATGCATTATCACCACATTTGCATGAAATCATTGTTTTTACATTTGGCATATAAATATGATTTTGATGAATAATACATGCTTAATTGATTAATGTCTGATTATTGTTCTTTTGCTTATTGTAGTAATAAAAATGTTTAATTATCAAAATGCTTAAAAGAGGTTTAATATTGTCATTATAATCAACCTAATCATAACATTAAATCATGGGAAAGAAATTGAGTGATAAATCAAAACTGAAATGGTAAGAAGAACTTAGAGAGAGATTATATAAATAGGAAGAAAAATATAACCAAGGGGAGAGAAATAAAATTAAAGGGGGGAAAGTAATATGATTATGAGAAAAATCTTTTTGATCATGACAAAATGGGGGAGAGAAATGGAAGAAACTTGAGAAATATAAGTGACTTTTGAGAGTAATGGTTAGAGTTAGGAAAATGATAAAAGGGTCATGCCCATAAGATTATATAGGTCAAGTATTCAGGGGGAGATTAAAAGAAAATTCCTAATTATTAATATTAAGTCTTCAAATTTTTGTCATCATAAAAAAGGAAGAGATTATCAGCATATGATTTTGATGATAACAAAACTTGCATTAAGATAAGAAGTTTGTGTGCCTAAATCTCTAATAATCATATGCATGATTATAAATTAATAAACATTAATTAACACAAATACATAACCATGAATGATTAATTATACAAGCATACATTCCTCTCATTATGGTGCGAGTAACATTAATTACTCTTTACTACATAAATTTGCTAAATCACACTAAGCACTATAATTACTTAAGCTTCATATTATTCATTTAATAGAAATGTTTATTATCCCTGCTTTACAAAATATTATAATCATACTAGGATAAAATACATTCTGATATTATATATGAAAGCTAACAATGTAGTTAGTGCAGAAAAGTTCAAGTGCACGATAACGATCATCTACAACAAACTGCCACAACTATCTACTACCTTCCAAAGGAGTTGAACTGAGGAAAATCGTGCAAGAAGAAAAAGAAAATAGAAAGTTTGGAGACAAGCAACAAGAAAGGTTGCATCCATGAACAAAATCAATGGGAGACAAGCAAGGCTTCAAAGATGCGTTACAACAAGTTTGCGTTGTTTGTTAGCCTCAAAGAGAAAATCTCAACAGACAAATACAAGACAAATTAAGATGAAGATGAAGCCATGGTCAAAGGGTATAAAGCTATTCGAGAAATTCAAACTGTCTACACCGACTAGAGAAAAGTTATCTGGGATAAAGAAAGAAGAAGAAGATCCATCAAATACTCAGACAAAGGAAAAAAGATGTAATTACTGTCCAAACAATCATGCACAGAGAAGAGAAAACTTTATCTGATCAGCAAAGTTAGAAGAATGGATTAGTTTGAGGACAAAAAGGCAATATGAACAAATAAGGGAGTGAAACTTCAACTAAGCCAAGATAGACAAATGAAGATTGAAGAAATAAAAAAGTTGAATTAATAAACTCCTTTTGTTGCTCAAAGTGTGTAGAATAGTTGAAGAACTTCGCTTCATCTATGGATCAAAAGTTCGTCTGTTACTTGCGATAGAAAAAGTATCAACCAAAGCAAAAGATGAAGTAGAAGTTACAAGTGAGCATAGATGAGGTTAAATAGAAAAAGTGCTGCTTGGATCAAAATGGGCTTCAACAAACTAAGGCATGATCGTCTACAACTTACAAGAGACAAACCCATGTGACATGCAAAGTACTCTATCCAAGATAAGTAGAACATAGTTTGTCTGTTGCTTATATTAGATGAATACTACACTTTGTCTGTTTGAGCAAGTTAAGGCAAGCTTAGTCTGCCATCTTCAATGGATAATAAGGAACAAAAGAAGAATATAATACTTCATCTGTTAGACAAGACAAAGTGAACTCCATCCACCACATCCAATAGACAAATGATGAACCAAGGAAAAAACATCTCACTTCGTCTGTTCGTATAGAAGGAGAAGTTTGTCAATCGATTAGCCTAACTTCTTGAATGCTACCCAGAGTTAGCCTATTATTTACAACAGACATGCACATACATGAAGGATCTATCAATAGACAATTCTCTTAGAGGAATTCAGGCAGACAAAGCAAAGTTTGTTTATCAATCAGTTCGACATCATGTGCATTATTCAAAGTTCATTTGCTACTTGCAATAGACAAATCACTCTTATAGAAGTTTAACTGACAGACAAACCTTGGAAGAATCTGTTTGTTACTTATGTCAACAAATGCAAATAGAAAGAGGCTATAACTTGTCAAAAGGAAAATTGATTTATGTGACTAGCATTCAAATGGCATCTGCACTTGTGTCGACATTGTGCAGACTTACACCAATCACTAATCCTGGCAATAAGTGGCACTGCAAGGTTTTCGAAGCTATGACAGGTCAAACAAGGAACACTTTTAACATAGCTCGTCCTCCTCCCTGAAGGGTAACGCAGCAGCTCACAAAACGGAAAGACCTAGACTTCAATGGTAGAAAATTTAAATGGTCTTATTCATTCAATGTTGCTCTCGTTTCTGTATTCAATGAAACCCATCTTCTCCAACAGTTGAAAATATGAAAAATCTATTTAAGGAGAAAAGGCGGGATGATTCAAAGGAGGTGAAGGAATATTTTTTAGATGAGCTAAATCCTATATAAATCCTTCCACCTATGGCCAAGAGCTTAAACTGTCATATATCTTTCATGAGCTTCATTTTGCTTATCCTTATTGTTATTGTCTTTACATTATGGGAAGATCTTTTATATTATTAGAGCTAAAAGAGAGATCAAATCTTCTCTTGTGCTTGAGAGAAATACTATGTAAAAGTGTATAAGTTTTCTAGTAAACTTGAAACTAGAGAGTTGTTAGTGAGCTCTAGAAAACCAACAAGTTTGGTAGTGATCTTCGAAACTAGTGAGTTTATGGTGGGCTAATGAAAATCACATTGTATGAGTTGTTAGTGACATCTGGAAAACCAACAAGTTTGTTGGTGATCTTTGAAACCAGTGAGTATCCTGGTGAGCTGAAAATCAGAAGAGTGCTAGGAGCACTATGTATTTCCATTATATGGGATATAGTGTAACCCAAGGCACAATGGGTGTGTGCTCTTGGAAGAGTGGATGTAGGGACAAGGTCTTGAACCACTATGAAAATAATCTTGTATGTGTGCGTGTGTTTTCCCATTTATTTTAATCTTCATGCATCTATTGTTCACTTTACATCACACCACATAAGCACCAAAAGAGGGAAATGATCCAATAGGGGTTAAGCAATGAATTTTTATTTATCTAATTCACTCCTCCCCTCTTGGGTTAAGCCATCCTATGGGAATTAACATATATAACATGTATCCACATTCAAATTACATAGATGTTTCGTCTAAAGGTAATATTAATCAAATCATTCAAATTCTTTTAACTCAATTTCTAGATTCCTTGGTTTATCCATATCACTGTCAATTTGTAGGGATGCTTTTCTAACTATAATTTCTATATAATTTTCATTCCCTTAGTCTATGTCTTGCATCCTAACTTTGATACTTTTGTATTGTGTGTTACATGCCTTCATACTTTGTTTGTTATACCAACTTAATAGATGTCTAAGGCTACAATAGGATCATACATTTGCATTGTTTCTCAATGATGATTTCTTCAAGCATCTCATAAACATTATTTGCAACTATCTAAACCCAATAAAGTACAGTTGGTTTTATGCATTCTCCACAACATAACATTCATGTTGTATGATATAGTAGACAAATTGCTCTTGGGATTAATTAAACGCTCTTTATTTTCCATTAAAACCTTTCATCAAACACCTTATTAGCATTATTTAACTTACCATTAGTCATCAAGGTATCTCAAAAAGGAATTTCAATTTTAACAATCTATAATGACAATTTAGCAGAATTCATGTGCAATTAACTTCCAGAACAATCCATTAGGCCATTAATAAACTCAATTTGCTAGTCTATACACATTATACACAGAAGCCCTCTTTAACTTCTAATGAGGTCATTGGCCCAAAATCAAATTTCTCACTCTTAAACAAGTTCCAAATCATTTATATGTATGCAATTACTTATTTCCCACAAGAATCCCACATTAATTCATTAACTTCTTCCAAAAGTCACTATTCTCAAAACCCTAGCCAAGCAAAAAAGCAAATTGAATTGGGGAAACCAACTTACCTCAAGTTTCGTGCATGGCTTTGATCATAAAAGAAGAAAATGGCCCCAAATCTTTAAAAATCCACCATGGTTTGCAGAAATTATACTTCTCTTCCTTCCCCCAGCATCCAAAAAAATAAAACTCTGACTAGGATGCATGCTTGAAAGAGTTCACACTTGAATCTACTTGTTTTCTTAGCAAAAAGAACAAGAAATCAACATTTAAAGGAATTGGGTTAAGGGCTAGGGCATGGGGAAGAAAGTGGAAATGGAATGGAGAAAAGAAATGGATGGAATAGCTTTTAAAAAAAACCCACTGACCCTATCTCATTGGCTTGCACCACAGTGCTGGATTCACTACAACCTCACCTTGTCTTCACTCTGTTGTGGTCCCAGCCTTGTTGGGGCCCCTTTGTCTTAATTTTTCTGCACTTTGGTTCTATGTTTTTCATACCTTTTTAATCATGATTTTCCCCAACAATAATGACTTATAATGCATAATAAATCTACCTCAATTAGTTAGGAATTATGTCATTTAGTCACCACAAAATTTTTCCACATATTAATGCATAACAATTATACCTCAATTAACTAGAAATTGAATCATATAACTATTCTCATATGTACTTTATTTTGCACAACTACCTTTAATGCATAACCACTTCATAAATACTAACACCATTTCATGTCAAAATACATGTTCTTCTATTCACTTCATCCTTATCTGTACATAAAAAAATTTACCCGCATTTCCAACACCCCAGGTGTTACAGACCACCTTCATTACAAAAATTTTCAACCTCAAAACTTTAAGTATTATTCTCAAACTTTAAATTTTCCTATGTAAGCAAAAATTTTTGACTCATATTCGCCAAGTTTACCATCAAGTTAGAGCTTTTTGATCCCATAACTCGATCATTCAAGAATTATCTACTTTACTATCGTAGTGCCAATATAATCAAATCAAACATAGCAAGTGGGGAAATTCTTTCCACGATTTGTCAGCAACATCCTGTCAATAAATATTATTCAATTTAGGCCATTCCACCATTGCCTCTATCTTAAGATCTATCAAAGATACCACTTTCAAAATCGCATGAATAAAGGAACTATATAATTACTCCATAAGTCGAATTGCTTTTAGCTTAACATATCATTTCTCTTTTCTACATTTCCATATTATCATACTCAAGTGGTTGCTCATGTAGATAATCAAACATTTATTAAGTCCACGATCAACACTTAAATTAGTACAACATTGTCCCTTACAATCATTATGAAAGTAAATTTACTCACTAATGCTATAGCCTTATATAATCATGATACACAATTTAAAACAGAATATGCATCATCACAGGCCATTTTCCTACCCCATTATCCATAAGTAAACAATACAAATGACTTATCAATCTAGGGTACATGTTCCAGAACATAACTCCTATGCGGTCTTACAGATGTAATTGTCGAGACCAGTCCATTATTTACATTCATATGATTAAAAATCCAAGCCTTTGGATAGTTTCCCATACCTACACCGAAATATACCTATTCATGCCCATATGCATACCATCCCCAAACTGGGATGTACTTGCCCATGCTCGTAAACAATATCATACTCAACCTTACAACCAAGGCCTATTATATTCACATCATGCCTATGGCTATGACAGCCCTCATCAAGTCTTGGCTTATTAGTATGACATCCATAGTCACATACCATTTTAAGTTTCTATTTGATAGATTTCATTATTTACATATTTACACATTTACCATTTCATAACGTTTGTCATTTGTAATCTATTACCTTTGTTTTTACTTCAATGTGTAACTAGCTATTCCTGGAATTTTGGCTACTAGTGTTGCCAAATTCATGACTACATTATTTTTGCCATCTATGGCAACTAGTCATCACTACAACATAGAAATTTTAGGTTTTACCATTCACATCGACTGAGAAAATCACAGTCAGTCACTATAAATGTCCATTGCTTAATTTCATATAGTATAAGTTCGTCTTATGCATTTTATATGACTCGATCTTTCATATTTTTATAGGGATCCCATTTTCATTCATATTATCCAGATGTTAGGATGTCTGGACCATCCATCCCAAGTAATCATGCCATTTAGGCAAACCATCTAATAGATCTATAAACTATGCCACCACCATGGCATAAGGATACCCTATGGGTATCTAGTGTTTATATAACTATGCCACCCCCTAGCATAGTGGCACCCCTTAGATGTAGGCTATAGACACCAAGCTGCAGGCTAATCCAGGCCTTTACTACTTCAATGCTATTCAGGCATCTCAATACCACCTTGCACAGGTGTCAAGTTACATTCGAGCACTTACCATTCCCCAGGCATCTGTCATAACATACTGGTGGATTTTTGGGGGTATCTCAACACTGGCATAGTCATAACAGATCACGTCTGAGCTTGTTAGGCATTTTCATTATGTTCTTTCTCAAGTTCAGACTGGTTGGGCATTTTGGGCATACAACTTGGGCATATCATTCTTAGAGCATAAAACTAGCTTTCTATTTTCATCATGATGTGCACCACAATTTCATACTAAATAGTTCAATTCAATCATACTTACATGATTAAAACATTTTCACTTTCATTTCACATAAACTTTGTGCAAATCATAATTAAATCATTTGATATAAGCCATGCACAAATCATAGTTAACTTATTCCACACAAATCATGTACCAATCTTACTGACTTCAATACATGTGCATCTTTATGTACCCTACAATTCAAAACAATCCAAAATAACATATCATACACATTCTTATTTAAGCTCACACACCAATATACAAATTACACAAGTCCGAAAGCAATAGTCCTTTTCCATGCATGCATCACTATCGCATTATGGACAAACATAGCATCATCATTCCAACATTATCATATCACTTCACAATATCATGCTCAACTTTATCTCATTTCAAATTTCATGACAATGTACTATATACACCTGCCCCAATGCATACATTCTCATGACTAAACATTATTCACCCTAGAATTAAACATATTCTTCTAACATAATATTAGCAAGACATCCTTACTAATATACATTCATATCCATAATTTTTTCAATCAAAACTCACTAGGGATAAAAATACTGCCCACTCACCTCTTGAGTCTTAAAAACACAGCTAAAATTTCCTTACTTTCTGGTTTAATCCCTTAACATTAACATGGTCCCATACTCTCATGGTTTCACCAACTTATCTTTGGCATGTCATTTCCTATCTCTTGCCCTTAGTGGTTGCCATCATGGTTTTAGGACTCATCACATACCCTACTGTCTAGATATCAAAGAAACACAGCTCTATTACCATTTGGTTACAACCCACCCTGAAGCCCATGCATTTTACCATTCCCCTATATTTTTCCTTTTCTAAGGGAAGAATTCTGCCAAAAATCTGGTAGAGTCTACCTTGAATTAGGTGGATCCAGACCTATGCAATTATTAGTTAGATATAAAATTTGAATTTATAGCTATAAAATAATAATATAAACCATTAAACTCAGCCAACTTACCCACATACTATTCAGAATCTGAGTCGTTCTGTGATGGCAGTAAATGTGCCTAGAATATAATTAATCCATCTCAATATGATACACATTTATCACTATTTTGACATGCGAATACATTACTCTTGTACACATGTAGAATACATCAATAATTAATTTATTATAATAAATATACACATAATACAAAGAATTTCAATTCTAATTTTGATAAAACCATAAAAATCATCATCTTTGGGCTCCCTTGCTTGACCTATCCACTAAAAAAATATAATAAGAAGGCATGAGTCTGAGCAAACTCGATAAGTAAGCCAAATAGAAAATAATAGTAAAATAGAACAACATGTTCTAAATCCCAATATAGCACATCATAAATACTTACATCACAATGTTCATGAGGCTCAATTCTTCATCACATCAATGTACATTCTATGCATTTCGTCCATATTGTATATCATAACCTGCCAGATCATAAACTGAACATACTAAATCAAATTTAAGTAATTTTGACACTTATACCATAATAGTGTCATTCTGGCACTTTCTATCTGTAAGGCCCTGAAAAATTTTAAAATGCAAATTTTTGTTATTATAAAGACTGATTGTATAATTAAAATTTTGAGAAAATTATTATGAGAAAGTTATGAAATTGAATAGATTATTAATATAAACATGAGGATAAGGTTTGGGGTACACTAAAGTGTATTAAATAAATCATTTAAGTGAAAAAGAAAATAAATTTAAGGCGGTGGAATGCC
>JAYJMB010005378.1:0-12034 GCA_036873735.1 Pouteria campechiana | reverse complement strand
GAGTATATTTAGGAATCAAATAGGTGCAAAAGATGAAGTATTAGGAGAATAAAATATGATATTTTGCATTCTCATCAGCTACCATGAAGACGGCCCAAGCAACATTAGATGGGAGTAGCTTTGAATTAAATGAGGAAGGTTGAAACGTGACTTTCAAGTAATTTTTATGATAAGTAATAATATAATAATAGAAAAAAGAAAGAAAAGTCAAAGCATTAATAGCCTCCTTGTTGACATGAATGCATGGTTTTGATGACAAATAAAACTTGATTAAAGATTATGTACTAATGTTTGTTATCAAGGTTTTAGCATGTAGAATCAAGTTGTAAGTCTTAAAGAAAAATAAGCATAGAAAACATATTCCATGGCGATAAGGCTTGAGCAAGTAGAGAAGCAAAAGATGAAGTGTTATAATAAACAAAGGATGAATGAAAAGAATTCGCCTATTTCCATTCGTCTGTCAAAGTAGAAAATTATATCTAATGAATGCAAAATAGTATGTATACAAAATATTTTTTCTATCATAAGCAAGCTACAGTTATGCCAATGGTCATCTAATGAGAATAGATAAAGGTGAAGAAGTGAAGATCTTTTTAGCAAAATAAAAAGTTTGTCTGCTATCAATAGACAAAGCGAAGAAGCAAGAATCGTATGGCAGAGTAGAAACTTCATCTATTATAAGTGAGATAATGATCGTTTGCTATCAATAGACAAAGTGGAAGAAGCAAGGAGCATCTAGCAGAGCAAAGAATTCATCAGTGATCATCTGCCATTAACAGACGATGTGGAAAAATATTCAAAGGCGTGAAGAAAACCCGTCTATGATCCAACACTTCATCTATTACTTACAATAGACAAACTCAACAAATGAAGCAATAAAGCGATAAGACATTTGTGCCTCTATGATGCAATAGATAAAGAACTTGAATGGTTGATTCATCTAGCAACAATAGAAAGGATGATTTGTCTACCACTTACAAAAGACAAAGATAAAGAAACTTTGTCTTACGGATAACTGGACAGATACTTTGTCTATCATAGTAAAAGATGAGCGATGGTCAGAAAAAATCATTGGTCTTCGCTTAATATTAATAATGATCTTTCTATATTAATGAAAGAGGAAGCCATTACAATAATACCTTGACCATAGCTTATTAAGAAACCAGAAATCATCTTCTCCAAGGTCGGTGCTCTACGCATTCCAACATATGAGGAATAAGCAGAAGTCAGAGAATTCAAAATATACCATTTAGAACATCTTCTAGAGCTCACCTACCACCCATGATTAGAAATCAAAGCAGCTATAAAAGAAGCATCGTTGGAGTAGAAGGAACTAAGGAAGTACTGAGAAAATCATTCAAAACCCTCTTGAGAGCATTTACTGATCTGAGCTAAACCTTCTGCAATCCTTCAAGAGTCAAGAGCCTTGCATTCAAACCTTCCTCAGCTTTTCTTTGAAGGCTTTCAACTACCTTTGGGAAAATCATTTACTTTTGCATTCAACTTTCAGAAACCTTCCCTTGTGCTTATTGAGAAATCCCTATGCTTACACTTTTGATATTCATTTCTTGTAAAGTTCCTTTAGCTAGTGGTGGAGATTAGACTCAAGAAGAGCTATGACTATCTGAGTGTAGATAAGAGCTATTTATTCATGCCCCCTAGAGCTAGAATCTAAAAGAGTGTTGGGAGCACTATGAATATGCCCCCTTAGAGCTAAAATGTAGAAGAGTATCGAGGACACTTGTTTATGCCCCCTAGAGCTGGAATCTAGAAGAGTGTCGAGGACACTTGTTTATGCCCCCTAGAGCTGGAATCTAGAAGAGTACTGAGAGCACTATTGTATTTCTGCTATTGGGAATAGTAGAACCCAAGACACTAAGAGAAAAGTATACTTGAAAGAGTGGAGTAGAGTGTTTACTCAAACCACTATAAAAATTATTATGTATTATTTATTTTGTACATTTTTTGATTGAGTGATTGATTGCTAGAGGGAAGGGTAATCCTAAAAAGGGTGGAGAAATAATTTTTAAGTTCTTAATTCACCCCTCCTCTCTTAGGTTTTGCCTAACCTTCAGGACCAACAAGTGTTATCAGAGCAGACTACATAAATACTTATAGTGATCCAATAGCAAATCCATCATCCTCATGACAAATATTTGCCGAGGGGCAATCGTCTACCTGGTCAAGTCTATTTGATGGAACAAACTTTGCTTAATGGTAGTTAAGGATGAAGAAATTTATTATAGCCAATGATATGGAATCTTGAAGGGCTAATAAATTCGGAATCACTCTTCCCACTACTAAAGTAGATGTATGGACTAAAGAGGAAGCCACTTCAATCCAAAATAATGCAAAGGCTATGAACTCTTTATTTTGTGGACTATCCTTATTTGAGTTTGATAGGGTATCCTCTGGTACTATTGCAAACGATATATGGCCAGAATTAGTGTCTATTTATGAAGGTTTCTCACAAGTCAAGGAAACTAAAAGAAAAATGTTGATAGGAGAACTAAAAAATTTTAGGATAAAGGAAGGAGAAAGTATATCTAAAATGTATACTCATTTTTCTAAAGTTATTAATGTTTTAAAAGGTTTGGAAAAAGAAGTTACAAATTCTGAATAGGTGATGAAAATACTAAGGGCACTACCAGAATCGTGGAACCAGAAGATTACAGCAATAAAAGAAGTAAAGGATCTAAACACTTTTCTGGTGGATGATCTTATCAGCTCATTAATGTCACAAAAGGGAGTCGGCAAAGCCAAAGGAAAAGTGTTGCTCTGAAAGTAACCAAAGAAAGTAGTAATGACATGGCATCACAATCTAAAGATGATATGGCCATGTTAGTCAAAAATTTTAGAAAGTTTACAAGAAGTAGCATCGGCAGCTCTTCAAGGAGACAACCTAGATAACAAAAGAAAATAGCTGGAAAAAAAGGTTCTCCCTACATACTATAGATGTGGAGGGATCAGACACATGTCTCCTGAATGTCCTAATGAAGAAAAAGTAAATGTGAATAAGAAGAATGAAAAAAAAGAAAAGAAATACTTCAAGAAGTCCTCAAGAAACCAAGCCAAGGAATGTATGTGAATGATGAAGAATCATCAAAAACCAGCTCGAGTGAGAAAGGTGATAGCGAAGTTAGGCACCTCGCGAGGATATGCTGCATGGTCTAGATGGAGAATGAATCAACAGATCAAATTACCATCAAAGAACAGTGCACAATTAAGTTGGAGATAAAGGTAAGTTTCAAAACTACGTCTAGAAATGCATGGTTCATGGATAGTGGCTATTCAAGACATATGACTGGGAACAAAAGATGTTCAAAGAATTAAAGCCAGTGGATGGAGGAATAGGAGCATTCGGCAACAATGATAAAAGTCTTCAAGGGAATAGGTAAATTTTATGGTTTATTCAATGCATGATTAGAGGATGTATTATATGTAGAATGACTTAAGCATAATTTGCTAAGCATCAGTTAATTATGTGACAATGGTCACAAAGTGGTGTTTGAATCATCTACATGTAATGTATTCAATATAAACAATGATCTACTGTTTAGTAGAAAAAGGCATGGAAATATTTATCTAGTACAACTGGATGATATAGTTGAAAAATGCTTAATTGCAGTCAAAGATGATCCATGGGTATGGCACAAGAGGATAGGACATATCAATATGTTAAATATCAAGTCTTTGTAGAAAAAGGATCTCGTGATTGGTCTATCAAAATTAAACTATGACAGAAATCAAATATGCAAATCCTATCAATTATCAAAATAGACCAAAGTATCCTTTCATCCTAAAAAAAAAGTATTTACATCCAGACCTCTAGAACTATTGCATATGGATTTATTTGGACCATTAGACATAGTCACACTTGGAGAAAAAAGATATGTATATGTGATAGTAGATGACTACTCTAGATTTACATGGGCAATTCTCTTGACTAGCAAAGATGAAGCATTTTCAATGTTGTATACTTTTTCAAAGCTAGTCCAAAATGAGAAGCAAATGTCTATTATATCCATCCATAGTGATCATGGTGGTGAATTCGAAAACAAAAGATTCATTGATTTTTGTGATGAAGTAGGAATTCACCATAGTTTCTCATCCCCCGAACTCCTCAACAAAATAGAGTTGTAGAAAGAAAGAATTGGATAATTCAGAAAATGGCAAGAACCATGCTGAATGAAAGCAAATTGTCCAAAAGATTCTGGAGAGAAGCAGTTAGTACTACTTCCAATGTGTTAAATAGGGTTACCATAAGAGCAATCTTAAAGAAAACCCAATATGAGCTTTGGAAAGGAAGAAAATCGAACATCTCATATTTTCATCCCTATGGATGCTTATGCTACTTGTTGAACAATGGAAAAGATAACCTTGGAAAGTTTGATTCAAAGAGCAATGAAGCTATCTTTCTTGGTTACTCTTCCAACATTAGAGCATTTAGAGTCTACATTAAGGAAGAATAGGTTGTAGAAGAGTTCATGCATGTTAAATTTGATGAAGCAAAAATAACCCTGAGAAAGGAGTGTGGTAGTGATGAAGATGAAGTTGCTACAAATATAAAGAAGCTCAAATAGAAGAATCAAGAGGATGGCATAAATTGTGAAGGCATACAAAGTTTAGAAAATGAAGAGGAGGTAAGAGTAGATAATGTTCCCTATCAACCTCTTACTGATTTGAGATTTGTTACTGCCCATTCTAGAAAGCAAATTATAAAAAATGTATAAGACGGTGTCAAAACAAGGTCTATGCAAAATGTCTTTCATCATTATGCCTTCGTATCTATAATAGAACCAACATTCATCAAGTTTTGAATGATGAAAATTGGATTATAGCAACGCAAAAAGAGCTTGACTAGTTTGAAAGGAACAAAGTATGGGAATTAGCTCCAAAACCAAAGAATATTGATGTAATTGGAACTAAATGGGTATTTAGAAACAAACTGGATGAGAGTGGGTTAGTTGTAAGAAACAAGGTATGATTAGTTGCTAAGGGGTACTCTCAAGAAGAAGGAATTGACTTGAAGAATCTTATGCCCCTGTAGCTAGATTAGAATGCTAAAGTAATAGACTTGAAGAATCTTATGCCCCTGTAGCTAGGATGCTACTTGCTTTTGCATCCTACATGAACTTTAAGTTATTTCAAATAGATTTAAAGAGTACATTTCTGAATGGATATTTAAGTGAAGAAGTGTATGTGGATCAACCTCCTAGTTTTTGAGAATGATAATCAACCCAATCATGTCTATAAGCTCACTAAGGCATTATATGGTTTAAAACAAGCTCCAAGAGCTTGGTATGAAAGGTTGAGCAAATTCTTAAGTAATCATAAATTCAAGAGAGGAAAGGTTAACATTACTCTATTTATTAAAATTATTAATAAAGATATCTTGATAGTTTAAATTTGTGTGGATGACGTTATATTTGGAGCTACTAATGAAAAACTATATCAATATTTTTCAAAGATCATGGAGGCTGAATTTGAAATGAGTATGATGGGAGAATTGAATTACTACCTTGGATTGCAAATCAAGCAAAGAGATGATAGAAATTATATTTGTCAATCTAAATATACTAGAGAGATACTAAAGAAATTCAAAATTGAAGAAATTAATGCAGCAAGCACCCAATGAGCACTTCAACAAGGCAGGACAAGGATGAAAAGGTAAACTTGTAGATCAAAAACTATATAGAAGTACGATTGGATCTCTTCTTTACCTTATTGCATCTAGACCAAATATTCTCTTTAGCATATGCTTATGTGCTAGATTTTAGTCCAGTCCTAGAGAATCTCACTTTACTGCATTGAAATAAATTTTTAAGTATATGGTTGACACAACAAATCTAGGACTTTATTATCTCAAAGGAACTGATTTTGAACTTATTGGATATTTTGATGATGATATTGGAGGATATAAAGTTGATAGAAGAAGTATTAGTGGAAACTATCAATTTCTAGGAAATAGTTTAGTATCATGGTTCTCTAGAAAATAAACTAGTGTTGCTCTCTCTATAGCAGAAGCTGAATACATAGCAGCTGAAAGTTGCTACGCTCAATTGTTATAGATGAAACAACAACTTCTTGATTATGGACTAAGCTATAGAGACATACCCATTAAATGTGACAGCACTAGTGTTATTTCCTTGATAAAGAATCCAGTTTTACATTCGAGAACTAAGCATATGAAAATCAGGTACCACTTTATTAGAGATCATTTTGAAAAAAATGATATATGTCCAGAATATGTGCCCACAAGTGCTCAACTTGTTGATATTTTTACTAAGTCACTGTCATTAGACACCTTTTATAACATTAGAGGAGAATTATGTATGACTAATGTGATGATCTGAGAGAGAAATCTCTAATGCTTCTATGCTTGAAATTGTGATGCTGAATATGCTTTCTTAAGATTGGACTTCATCTCAGATGAAGTAAGTTATTCATACCAAGTGCTCCATTTACTTCATCTGAAGATAATTTCCCGATATCGAGTACAACTTGTTTTCTTGTAAGATTTAACTTACAGCTATGGTTATCACATCTAATTCTATTTTTAGCTTAAGTTATTCTCTCGTTTTTGAAATATCATATCAATAACCTCGTACAGCCCTACATTCAATCTATTTTAACCCACAACCAGTAGTCTTTCTCTGAATCATAATAATGAAGAAACTTGGGAAAGTGTTTTTAGGAACAAGATATAGTAGGAAGCCCATCGAGTGGTGAAAATTGAAGCACCAAAGGAAGCTCCCATACTTTTCTTGTAGGGATGATATTGCTTCTATTCACAACAATGCTCCAGATCATGTTCATCGACAGAAGCATTTCTCTTCAAGATGTGGCTTTCAAAATTCTAATTCATATCTCAACCACTTTTGCCCTTGGATCCAACCTCATCATTAGCTGGGGCCCTTGAAGAGAGGGGAAAGGAAGCTCAAAGGAAGCTCCAATAGCTTCATTATCATCTCCTTTCCCTCTTTCCCTCCTTGAAACTTCGTATCACCCACTATGATGCAAAGTCCTCCTCACCCTACACTACACCTCATCCATAGTCTCACTCACAACCTCTCTTGCTCTTTACATGTAGGCTGAGTGTTTGTTTTCTTGTCATCATTTTCATTATGTAGCTTTGTTTGTATTGAAATGAAATGAAATGAAATCTTTTCATTATTTTTCAGCTACTTCTATTTGTGTGTATATCTTACTAGGAGGGGGTATGTCTTTTTGCTTATGACAAAAAGGGGAAAAAAGAATATGCAAATTATCTCAAAAATCAAAAAAGGGAATATATAACTGCATAATCGTTAACTAATTAAGGAGAGAATACATTCTAAATAATCATGGGAAGAATATATATATATATATAAAACAAGATAAGGAAACATCAGAAGATGGCAATTTGTGGAATTATTAAACATGCAAACATTTTTATCTACATACATTTAGGGGGATATCTTTTATGAGATAATTTTTAATCAATTTTGTCATCATCAAAATGGGGGAGAATGTAGACATGAATGCATGGTGACAAACAAAACTTGATTAAAGATTATGTACTAATGATTGTTATCAAGGTTTTAGCATGTAGAATCAAGTTGCAGGTCTTAAAGAAAAATAAGCATAGAAAACATATTCCATGGTGACAAGGCTTGAGAAAGTAAAGAAGCAAAAAATGAAGTATTGTAACAGACAAAGCACGAATGAAAAGAACTTGGCTACTTCTATTCATCTGTAAAAGTGGAAAATTATATCTGACAGATGCAAAATAGTATGTATACAAAAGATTTCATCTATCATAAGCAAGCCACAGTAATGCCAATGGTTGTTTGATGATAAAAAATAAAGATGGAAGAAGTGAAGATATTTTTAGCAAAGCAAAAAGGTCATCTGCCATCAACAGACAAAGCAAAGAAGCAAGAATCTATTGCAGGGCAGAAACTTCATCTATCATAAGTGAGCTAATGATCGTTTGCTATCAATAGACAAAGCAGAAGAAGCAAGGAGCATTTAGCAGATTAAAGAATTCATCAAGTATCGTCTGCCATTAACAGACGATGTAAAAAAATATTCCATTAGATAAAGGCATGTAAAAAACTCATCTGCGATCCAACACTTCATCTGTTACTTACAATAGACTATCCTAACAAACAAAGTGCTAAAGTAATAAGACATCTGTGCCTCTATGATGCAACAGGCAAAGAATTTGAATGGTTGATTATCTGGCAGCAATAGAAAGGATGATTTATCTACCACTTATGAAAGACAAAGACGATGAAACTTTGTCTTAAGGATAGCTGGATAGATACTTTGTATATCATAAGTAAAAGATGAGCAACGCTTAGAATGAATCATTGGTCTTTGCTCAACATTAATAAAGATATTTTTATATTAATGAAAGAGGAAACCATTGCAGTAATACCTGACTAGAGCTTATTGAGAAACCAGAAATACTCTTCTCTAAGGTTGGTGCTGCAAGCATTCTAGCATATGAGTAATAAGTAGAAGTTAGAGAATTCAAAATACATCATTTAGAATATCTTTTGTTATTAATGGAGCTCACTTACCACCAATGACTAGAATTCAAAGTAGCTATAAATAAAGCATCGTTGGAGTAGGAGGAACTAAGGAAGTATTGAGAAAATCATTCAAAACCCTCTTGAGAGCATTTACTAATTTGCACTAACCCTTCTGCGATCCTTCAAGAGTTAAGAGCCTTCCATTCAAACCTTTCTCAATTTTCCTTTGAAGGCTCTCAACTACCTTTGGGAAGATTATTTACTTTTGCATTCAACTTTCAGAAACCTTCCCCTGTGCTTACTAAGAAATTCCTGTACTTAAGCTTTTGATATTCATTTCTTGTAAAGTTCCTTGAACTAGTGGTGGAGACAAGATTCAAGAAGATTTGTGACTATTTGAGTACAGACAAGAGCTATTTATTCATGACCCCTAGAACTAGAATTTAGAAGAGTGCTGGAAGCACTATAAATACGGCCCCTAGAGCTAGTATCTAGAAGAGTGTCGGGACACTTGTTTATGCCTCCTAGAGATGGAATCCAGAAGAGTGTTAGGGATACTTGTTTATGCCACATAGAGCTAAAATCTAGAAGATTGCTAAGAGCACTATTGTATTTCTGCTATTGGGAATAGTGGAACCCAAGACACTAAGAGAAAAGTATACTTAGAAGAGTGGAGTAGAGTGTCTACTCAAACCATTATAAAAATCATTGTGTTTTATTTATTTTTTGTATTTGTTAATTGAGTGATTGATTACTAGAGGGAAGGGTAATCCTAAAAGGGGTTGAGAAATAATTTTTAATTACCTAATTCACCCTTCCCCTCTTAGGTTTTGCCTAACCTTCGGGACGAAAACTCCCTACCTAGCTTGGAAATATATGCACTTTCTTCACTTCATGGGTTGAAGCTGACAAGCTTTGATGTGTGTATATTTTACAAAATGCGAGGGACGCGGTCTAAAGCCATCACTAATCCACAATTCATCTACACCGATGATTTAAAGATGAATAGTTTTATTCATGTAACAAAAGTTCAGAAAATATTTCTAATAAAACTTGGAATTCTAAGATGGTTTTTATTTAAATATTTTGGAATTTCAAATGGTATTTCCAATTATATTGGAAAATGCATGACCAAACATTAACAATTAAGGAGTTGGAAAAATTACAAAATCCACCCAACTAGAGGAGTTGGGAAAATTATAAAATCTAATCAACTAAAGGAGTTGAAAACAATTGCAAACTCCACTGATGTAGTGTAGTCAAAGTGTAAATTGAGTTCCAAGTAGCATAGTCAGAGTGTAACTAAGCTTCAGGTAGCATAGTAGGAGTGCAACGAAGTTCTAGGTAGTGCAGTCGGAGTGCAACTGAGCCCAAGTAGCGCAGTCAGAGTGTAGTTAAGCTCCAGGCAGTGCAGTCAGAGTGCAACTGAGCTCCAAGTAGGGTAATCAGAGTGCAACTAAGCTCTAAGTAGCATAGACAAAGTACAACTGAGCTCCAGTTAGCACAGTCAGAGTATAATTGAGCTCTAGGTAGTGTAGTTAAGATATTTGCAAACTACCCCTGATTAGAGGAGTTGGGAAAATTGCAAAATTCACCCAACTAGTGGAGTTGAGAATTTTATAAACCACTCCTAAGTAGCATAGTAAGGCCCTCAAGGCCTATAAATGCCTCCTTCTCTCATTTGAGGAAGATTTTCAATTTTCTTGGATTGAAAGCTTTGAGGATTCTTTTGAGGCAAGTGCCTCCCTTGATGCCATAGGCTTTTAGCCTATAAATATTTCTCTTGGTGCCTAAGGGCACTCTGCCATGGTCCCACCATTTGCTTGAGGTGATTTACTAAATTTCAAGTCATTGTAATATGCTCGGCAATTCGAAAGACAGCACACCTTTACTTGAGAGAGAGTGTGTTTTATTTTTGAGTCTCCAAATGCATTTTACTTTTTCTTTTAATCAAGGGTTGTCTTCTTTTGTGAAGATGTAATTAAGACCACTTATGGTCTAGAATATGAATATGCAATTTTTTGATATACACAGCAAGTGTAATTAATTGAGGACATCAATATAAAAATAAAATTGTTTGATTCATTCAATAAATGATAAATCTTTATGTGTTCCATTTTTATTTTAGTTCCTCTTTCTATACTTGTTACATCTATTAATTCATAAATTCCCCTGATTAATATTATTTCATAAGTGTAAAAAATATATATTACCATGTCGATTAGGCTAGATGTCCCATTAATTATCACTCTACCAATGATCTTTTCATGTCTCCAAGGAACAATCTCATCTCCTAGTTAGCTAAAAGACATCCCATAATCTTAAAATGTTTAATGGTAGTGGATATCATTTTTTTGTCAATAAAATGAGCAAGATATTCTCTCTTTTGAAAAATTATATCTTTCTTTACTCAAAGTGTTGATATTTGGTACGATAATATCTTTATCATTACACTTGTAAACCAATTTTTTAATGCCTGTACAATGTTTGTGGTTATTGATTATAATTTTGTGTATAGAAAAGTTATAACTAATCTTTTGAATATTTAATTTATGAATTTTATTGATATGATTATAATAAATTTACATCAAGGTTTAACTCTCAACTTCATCTATTTACCTTAGTCATGAATGAGCTGTAAATAAACAAATCAAGACACTTTTATTTCAATAGAAATACAAGGATAAATGTCCTAACGATGGTGCTATACACAAGCTTCAATACCACAAGGATTAATAAGATTAGAGGGAAGACAACTTAGGGATCTTATCATCTGCTTCAATCTATTGGAAATATATAGCCTTGAAAATACCCTTCTTATCAATGAACACATCAGCTGCTATGGTCAGCCAGTTGGTGAACTTCCATGCTAAAATTTGATGGCTGGTAGTTGGTTCTTTCGCATTCACACTGATGATGGATAGAAGGTGAGTTTTACGTTCATATTGATGTATTTATAAGAATGTAGACTTTTGAGAATACCATAAGCTCCACCGTCATGCCGTGGGTGCATTGCCCCTAAGACACTTAACTAGGGCTAGCGCCCTGGACCCTATTATAAGGGGTCCTCCCCCTCCAAGTTGTTCATGTCATAATTTACTAGTGGAAGAATCAGTTGTAGCTATAAATGAGTTAATCTCATACAAATTGTTGCGTCTAACACCTTTAAATATTAGATGCCATTTGAATCTAACATTTTTGGACCAGTCTTCATGAAATGCACTTCTAGATCATTATTATGATAGCTACTAATAGTAAGTTCCTTTTTATTTTACGAATAACAAAACATTGGACAATTGCTAAGGATGATTAGCATCAATAAACAATGAAATTGAGCCCATACCTGCTATAGAACACCTTGCATCATTACCAACTATGACATTGACTAGTTCAAGGAGAGGTTTAAAGGATACATACTAGTCCTTGTTTGTCATGTGGTGGTGGTGCTGTCGTGGGCACCCAAATTTAGAACCTTGCTCCAATCTAATTTTCTGTAGTAGTGTGAGTAAGGG
>JAYJMB010005375.1:0-12037 GCA_036873735.1 Pouteria campechiana | reverse complement strand
CGATCAACCGATACAAACATTACTTGAGACCACAGAAGAATTAGTTCTTTGCGAAATGAGATCAATGCTCATGAAACCCAGTGAAAGAAATGGTTAGATTATTGGAGCCATTCATCATTTGGGCGAAATTGCAGCTGGCCATCCAACTTGAATATAGCATTATCGAATATTGGAGTATGAATAGCTGAAAATTATCTTTTCACTAGTGCTCATTAAAATCGAAGATAACCGTTGTATTTATAGTTATTTATTTAGTCAATATCAAAAATCATTTGAGCTATAACATCCAAAAAAGTATTTTTAAGCAATTTTTTGAGTTTGTATTTACCATGGCTTACCCAAATATCCAATTAAGGCAGTTTTTAGAATTATAAACTTGTGTACGGAGGCAAGTATGATTATAGCTTGGATTTGATAAAAGAATTATAGTTCATTAAAAAATCGAGGTTCCATGGTAAAACTTAATCCATTGAAGATTTACCAAATATGTTTATATTAAGAATGTAAAGATCACTTATTTAGCAATCCTCAACCTCTGAATAACCCATTTAGCAATTTAGGTTATGTTAACTTGATTTATGGCCAAATTTCTGTATTGTTCCAAGTTCCAACCTCAACCCAGTAATGAATAGGTTCGGTTGGCCGGGTGATGTGTTAGCCTTAACCAGTGTAGAGGCAAGAATAATTACTGGGTTGGATTTAATAAAAATAATTTTGGTTTATTAAAAAGTTAAGGTTACACGGTGAAACCGGTTCCATAGAAGATTTTCAGCCCCCGCCTACTGGGTTGGACCACAATAAATAATTTTTAAGTAAAAAAGTATAAGTTACTATGATCCAATACAATTTAGTAGGATGCAGTAAATCAAAGCTTACTCGAAATGATTGACGGTGATGAGCTTAAATATGATAAATATGCAAAAATTATAATATAGCAAGGATGCACCAACAATATCTGTAAACACTTACCTAACCCGATCCCTTTACAAGGAATAAAAATTTAACAAAAATATCTCTGTACATTTTATAAATAGACCCCTTACCTTTACTAAATTACAAAAAAGGCTTAAAAATTACAAAATGATTCTTTTCCTTTCTAAACTCTCTCGATATAGATTGTTTCTACAAACCTGTTTTCTTTCTTCTCTTTTTCTCTCTTTATTGTGTTTTTACACAATTAACTTGATGCTTTGAATTAGGTTTTATTCTCTTTTTATAAATTTCAGATATCTATGTGAAAGATCATGAATGCGCAAGTTTGTCACTGAAATTTGAAGGATCACCGTGTTAACATGATCGGTGCTGATCTCTATTGTCATCTAAATCTATGAATATTCAGATTAATTTTCTGACAACAATTATTGTTAATGAAAATAAGGAGCCTTTCAACAGGTTTTAAAACCAATGTGACGCTTTAATTATTTTTAATAATCCTATGTTTTTTTATTATGATCTATTTTTTAATTATTTCTCCATATTTCTCATGCATAAACCTATTCCTCTGAAATCATTTCTTGTTATAATTTTCTATCACACCTACCTCCTATTGTAGCTTCTTTTATTACACTCTATACAAGAAATTTTGGCTGGTCTTACCTTCTTTTCCTGAGGAGAAGGAAGCATGTTCCTGCCAAAGAAAGTCCCTTGGCTACCAGTTTGAGAGTCAAATGGATCGTTGTATTTCCCATCAGCCGTTCGATAAGGATGACTTGCAGGATTCTGCCTCAAGCCAGCCGGGGACTTCCCGACGTTGAAGAGATTGTATTGCTCAAACAGATATCTTCGTATGGCTAGGTACAAAAGACCCAAGAACACAGGCAATCTGTGCCAATGGATCCCTAGCCTGTCTACAAATTGAATAACCTTCAAAAGAACAAAGAAACAAAACGCTTGAGATATATGGTTAATTAAGATCGCCAAGGAAAAGAAACGAAAATAGGATGTGGCTGTAAAGCCGACAGCTCCGCCATTAGCTGTCGTTGTGGTGTTTTGCGACATGGCTCATTGTCATTGCCGCGCGTATATATATGCATGGTGGTGTTGTGGAGATGATCCTTCGACTTACAAAGAGAAGGAGCCTGTCGATGAGAGTCATTCTCCCTTCATATCCATGCACTTGGTTACGAAGAGAGGAGAAAGACTTGAATATATCGAAGAGAGATGCCATAGCTTCTACTTAGGCTTCTTGTGAGATAGATTTATGGACTCCCACCTAGATTTTTATAAAGGCAGCTGAGCTGACAAAGAAGGCTCCGAGGAAGGCCAGTCTCCCCCTGAAACGGCCGCTGGTTTCAAATACCACCCACATAGTCCAAAAGGTTCTGCTTCCCCTGGAGTTGAATTTTCTTCAGTCAAACCTACTTTTGCTTTATAATTAGATGGAAAATCAGTAAGACAAGGCCCATCAGATGAGTGGTCTGGATATCTCGGCCATGGCTGCATTTATGGGCAGACAAAGGCAGGTTCCTGGAAACATACATGCTTGCGGGGTCTAGCCCGGTTTAGTCTAATAGTACCTTCTTTATAATATTATTAATAAAATGAAAAAAATATATTAAAGTAGTATAGTATTATATAAAAGATCTACCTATCTAGATTAGTATCTATAGTTTAGATGAGTTGGACCGTGAACCGATGCAGTGGTCCACCACGGATCTGGTTCTGATAGCACTTATAGAAATTCACCATCCGAGTCCATTACATGTATTTAAAGAGTTCTCCCTGTTTTTCCTCTTGAAAACTACACTGAGAATCACCAATATCGGGAACGTTAGATGAATGGTCTAAATCACTTGACTATTACCCATCAATTGCTAAAAGTTAGTCACGGCGTGTGCTCTTGTTGGCCGTAATCAGTTGATTGTGAAAAACATCTTTCTTTTCTTTCATCGTCATCTTTGTTTTCTCTTTTCTTTGATTTGTCAGTAAATTCTAAATTGTAAGAAATTTAAGTTCAAAGTTTGGTGGCCTCCATATTGGCTCCAATTACGTGAATGGGGTTGCTATTTTATCTCATTCTATGATGTCTAGAAAACCCGCGAGTTAATTTAATTATAAAGAAATGAGCAGGTAATCGTGACGTAATTTCATTATATTGTGTGATACCTGTACACTATATTCATATTATTTTGGTGAAGAAAAGTTTTAAACTGTTTAATAAAGTATTGAAAAGGGTTTCGATTCAACGAGGAGTTTTATTGAAATCTTGATAGTCTTTTATTTTGAGCACGTTATAATAGTTTGATGAAATTCTAGCTGACTATCCATTTAACAAAGATATCCAAAGTCATTCCAATCAAAAACATACACTGTCCATTTAATAAAAATATTCAAAGCCATTTCAATCAAAATAGTATACTAAACCATCTAAAAAGTATATAAAAATACGTATAAAATATGACAATCAAGTAAACTGATTCGCACAAATACTACCAAATGAGCTAACATAGCATATGAATATAGACATGCAGAATAGCAACACGTTAGGATTAAGAGGAAAGCAAATTTTAAAAAAATGGTGATGTAGATATATATATATATATATATATATATATAGGTAAAGTCTACATCTCACCTGCAATTTCATTTAATACTTATGGTTGCAAGAAAGTGAACGTTTACCATACGAACCATGCCATTTAACATATGATAGAATATATGTATATCTATGATCGATCAATTATTATAAATCAAGGCCTTTGCGTAAGCTAACCTAACTATTCGATATCATTATTTTATGAAGCAAAAGGCACACAGCTCACGTTAGAACACGCGAAATCAACTTCCCAAAAAATCATCTTTGCATAAAGAATAATTTGCCAGGGGAATGCAGTGTCACGTTCAATCTTTAGAAAATCTCAAGTTCTTCCGATCCTATCTGCAAATTGGTTCGTCGTTAAACAAGGTATGCTCCGATCCATTGAAATCTTCGCAAAGAAATCTTATGTTGGGCCTCGAGGTCTTGATAAAATCTCTATTAATCATCAGCTTTAGGATTATCTTTCCAACTAAAATAATCAAAATTATTTCAACCCGAGGGCTATGTGTATCACAATATTTTAAAAGATATAAAATCATGTATAAACCGTAGAAATTACGCATAAAATTATTTATCAAAAGTCGGAAATATTTAATTACGTACTTATGGACCCCATAAACAAGGGACGAATTTGAACAGTTTCGTATTCACTCTTAAATACTTGTAATTTTATGACCCATTTGAATTTCTATGCAGATGATATTTAGGTTTTTTAACCGGAAGACATTATAATGAGGATGATGACTGACTTAGGTCTTACAAAAATATCACGAAGGGACCAAAATAAAAAGGCTTCATATATCCTACTATTTGTGAAGCCTAATTTAGAAATAAAAAAAAATTTGTGGACCCCTGCAATTTTGAACGTGTCGAGGGTAGATATTTCACGGAAAATGCCCAACGTCGTCACGTGCACGAAAAATTCTTGGTCGGCAGCACGCAGGGGGGTGTATGGGTTGCCGTGAGCGCTTTGAGTTTCCAAAGACACGTCTGCACATGGAGGGCTATGGGTTGCCGTGAGCGCTTTGAGTTTCCAAAGACACTTCTTGCAAGTTGGCAAGTTTCGCTTTTTATACCCCGGTGGAGCAGCTAGTCTTCTAGATTCATTTCATTATATATAATATTTTAAATATAATTAAATTTTTTAACAAAAAAATTCATTCAAATCAGATATTAAGGCGAACCATACCTAATAAAATTTATTAAAATTTTCATATTTTTATTTATATAGTCAAAAATTATATATTTAACCATTTGTATGTACGCATGACTTGAGATAAGTTACGATCTCAAAAAATGACTCCAAAGTAATTTCAACTGTTAAAATATTTTTGCCATGATTTTCTTTAATTTGACATATAGATCTGGATGATCTTTGTTATTAAGAAATGAATTATATTTAAAATATTCTAGACTATGATTAATCTAAAATGTACTGATAAATTTGTGCTTGCTTCAGATGTTGAAATTACCCTCTTAAGGCTATATGGGGATATATGGGTGCACTAGCAATGAAAGTACATTATCAATACACTCTTTTTTTATGTATTTTTTTAGAGTAATGTAACTTCTTAGCTACCATAAGAATCTTACTTTTTTCTGTCATTATTTATGCCTTTAATTAATTTTTTATTTTTATTAAAGACACTGTAGCATCGATGACATCCTTGTATACTTTTCTAATATACTAATTTTGTAGTGGAGATGTACGGTTGTTCAGCTACGATTGGTAGAAAGAATATTTCTTTGTTTCCATCGACGTAGACAGGGAAGCAGACGCATACCTAATCTAATAAATGTTTCTTTCAGTCTCTCGTGTAGCTGTCATCCGTGACTTTCAACTAACTGTTTCTCTTTGGAGACTGAAGGCAGGCAAAGACCTGAAATGCATGCAATGCTGGAAGAATTGACATGGTCAGAATAATGCCCACGACTTTTATGCCCGGTATAGATTAAGTTCATTGATTTGAATTGAATATGCCATTCCATTCAGCTCAAATCAGCGGTGTAATTTTTGAAATATGCATTTCAGTAGGAATTTGATTTCTCGATCAAATATGATTAGATTTAATAAATAGTTGGTTTCAAAACCAATATTACTTGAGACCAAGTATTACATTTCTTATGCATTTATAGGAGCAATATTGGATTTGAAGATTCATTTCTATTGATTATCTCCGTTATGTTGTTGCTAGCAAATACCACTCTTTTTAGTTTTGGATATTCTAAATTATTCCTGCGCCCAAGATTTGGATTTTTTTTTTCTCCTTGGATAAAAGATTTATTCTCTTCATCAGAAATAGGTGGTAGAACCCACAAAAATTTCCTTTTAGATTCATCCCTAGAGTTGAATACCTCATTCAAGAATTTTTTTTGATCTAATCCGTAGGAATCAATAAAAAAGGTAAATCTCTCATGATACACTAGATCCAGCTTGGTTACTGATAGAATGAATAAATCTGCCATTTTTTAAAATCTCTCTTCTTATTCAAAATCATGGTATAAAGCGTATCCTCCTTTTGTTCCCATCACGAATAGATGAAATAAATCCAAAAATAAATTTTTATTTAATTAATAATGAAATCTTATTGAAACTGTCCTATCTGGTTCATCCTTTGAAACCATATCACATCTTGGATATGATCAAATAGGATGAATCATGAGGGTATTTTGTAAGTTTGAATATAAACATTGGTAAGTCATTACAGCACACCCTTTTGAGTCAGAGAATTTGACACATTGTACCAATGATGTTGAGGCTGTAGAGTTGGTCCAAAAGCATAAAGCTACGTTGGCTTTAGGTGCCAACTTCTGGCTAGAATCGTAGTGTTACAGGTTTAATATCTATCTTTTAACTTTGTAATTGATAAGCACTCCTTTTGTTTTGTATTTAATATTCACTTAGTCATATCTAGTTTGAACTAAATAATTAATTACTGCCGGTTGAATCAACTTGCAATTAAAAAGTCATCCTACCAAATCCTGATAAAGAAAAAACCGCTTTACGATTTCCTCGTGACCGACCTCGATTAAGATAAGGAGCCGGGATATCTGCGCAAGATTTCCGCACGTCTGCTTGCATGGTATTATCAAGTGTCAGAAATTTCCAAATGGCTCGACTACCAAAAATGTGCCATCATGTCTGCTTAGATCATATTATCACGTGTCAGATATTTCCAAGTGATTCGACTACCAGGTCAACTACTGAAAACGTGTGCCATCCAGTGGTTGACTGGCTGCCAAAAGAGCACAAGCCACCCTTGGCATATTCCCGGTGACATTTCTTTCAAGTTTCTCTTTTATCCCTCCCAGGGAGCACCACAGGTGGTGCCAAAAAAAAAAAAAAAAAGACTCCACCCATGGCCATGCAATATTATAGGTTCATCTCATTATATATAATATTTTAAATATAATCTAACTTGTTAATAAAAATCATTCGAACCAGATATTAATGGGGATCATACAGCATACGATTTATAAAAATTGTATACTTATTACAAAAATCTTAGCATCACCCACTTTCATGAATTTAAAAAATTATTTATTTAGTCACAAATATTTATTTAACCATTTATATGTATATATAACTTGATATAATTTACTTATGATCTCAAAATAGGGACTCCAAAGTAATTTCAACTATTTAAATATCTTCACCGTGATTTTCTTCAATCCGACCTATAGATTTGGGTGGTTTTTGTTATTAGAAAAAAATAAGTTATATTAAAGATATTCTAGACTATAAAATTCAGCTAAAATGTAATGCGCATCTCTCATATGATTTTGGATCCTATGGCCGGGGCGGAATCGGAGGTTCTCAACTAAACTCCTCCCCTTCAATCGTAAGGTTGGAGTCAACATCCTGTCCACCACAAGTCCATTAATCAATGGTCAAGATCATCTTCTTCAAGTGAGCTTAATTATGCAGGTACGCCAACAGTTGCAGTTCACCTGAGTGTATCAGATTTTTCTCTAATCAAATCTTTTCACGAAACATGTAACTACTATCATTCATGCAATTACGGCCAACTGAAATTTATTGATTAATAGAGTTGCTCTCATGCTAATTATTGGAGAAAGAGCTCCAAATGTTACCTCACAAGCCGCCTAATTAATGTGATACATCGACGTACTTCTTTTACAATCATGAAAAATGCCATTCATTTAAATGGAATGCTTGGTTCCATAATTTTATATTTGTATACTTTTTCATTCTCTCTATGATTAAAGAATCGACATGATTTGTCGATTTTAATTGATAATTCAATTTATTCCCATATTTTTTTGCATGGAGATTGTATTTTAGTTGAAGAATTTGACGACTTCAAATTGAACCCGCTGTATTGTTTTTAAGTTTTTTGGAACATAATCCAACATCCACATGGACTTTCAGTGCGGTTTTGTAAGGCAATTCAACATCTCATAAGTTAGATTTGACTTGGCTTCTCTTCAAACTACCATGCCGCAAGTAGAATGAACCCTTTGGAAAATTCAGTCCTGATCAGCAAGCATCTTAAATTAGATGAAATCAAAAGCTCAGCTACTGATCGAAAGATGTCATCCAGCCCCAACGGAACGTTAGTGACCAACTTAATCGCCATCAATATAAAATTTGTTTTCTAATATTCATTAATTCATAACACTCAAAACATAGCCATAAATGGGGTGTACTCTACTAGGCCCAGTATCATTAGCACTTTTATGCAAAGGCATAAAACATCAGACTTAATTTAGGACTAAAAACCCAACATTATAGCTTCTCTGAAAGATATTTATTTGGGAATTCGAAGATAGATGGGAATGTGGTTTTCTGGAGTGGGATCAGAATCCCAGACGGAGAATGCGCTGGTGGAGTTCATCCATTTGTCTACGATATCAGGGTAGTGGCGGTTCATCACGTCTTTCAGGCTTTCGGTCGTATTTACCCACTTCAGACCTTCTTCTGTGTAAGTCTCCTCATTGAAATCACTGGTGAAAAAACGATCCGCTTCCAGTCTCCTGCACACACAGACACAAAAAGGCAATTTATCAAACCACAACAGAAAGTGAGCGGATGGAACAAAGCCTCAGGCCCAGTGCTTGGTTGTCTCTCAAGTGTCAGGTTCAGCCAAAATTCCAAATACCTTGATGCCATCAGGAGGAAGATGTTAAAAGCCGTCTCACTAATGGCAAAGCCCTTGATCTTCTTCTCAGCCATGAGACCAACTTGCAAATCAAGGCTTTCTACATCGTTGCCATAGACTTCACGAAGCGCAGCAATAGCTTCCTTATCGTCGGTCAGATCTTCCCATTTTGAGATTGGAATCATGAACAGGTTCCTTCGGAATTGGTTGTAACGCGCAACATTTCTCTCCCTGTCCCTATATACTGCAAATTGCAATTAGAAGCATTAGAGGATGAGAATTTGGTACAAGATTAAAATGGGTACGATGTATTTTGGTGTTCACCAATCTAGCTAGTTGTAGCCCAATAACTCAGTTTAATTAAACAACAAAACTGAGGCCAGTTCTGGTTTCAACTCCAGCTTGTAGCTCATCAAGCTGCAAACTGTTCAAAAATACTATTCCATTAAGATGACTACTATGTTAAGACCAATTACTTTCAAGTGTTGGAAAATCAACATGGCCAGGCCTGTTTTTTCCATTGACATCTTGTGGAATGAGGTCCCTCAGCCATTGTGGGTAGTTCCAAAGTTCCAGTCCACCGCATGCCTGGTGGCCCATCGACACCATCTGTGCTTCAAATCCAATCCTCCCGATGTTCTTCTCGCCTTCAAGTCCAACCAATTGACTCATTGGGACCCTACATAAATTTTGCATTTTTCAGCTTATTTGTAGCTCAATAATCTTGCAATAAACTACACATCAACACATAATTATAAAAGTAACTTTTGGTCTTAATTGGTTGAAGTTGCGAATAATTAAGACAAGCATGTTAAAAAAATATGAATGTGTTGCCTTTAACCGTTTAACATAACTGGTGAAGATGGCTTTTAGGAACCAAACACGCTTGCCCCATGGGCTGGCTATATATCGATTGCAAGTGGCTTTTCACGAAGAGAAAGTTTCCGAAAAGCACTAGTAATTTATATAAAAACAAACAAACAAAACAGGAGACTTGGTTTCTTGTTTGAAAATTCCAGTGAAATGACGTCCAAATCTTGCATAAATGCAGTGGGAAGGAACTAGGTACACACCGTTCAAGAATAGGAGGTGATTTATTCTCCCCGGGAGTAGAGTCTATGTCCCTGAGTAAGAGGTCATCGGGAAGAAGAGAATGCATTCTATAGACACTCACAAATTCCTCTGTGAGTGAATAAGGAACACCATGGTTATTTGGTTTTGGTGCCCCTACAATACCACTAAGTATTGAACTCCCAGTGTGGCCGTAATGATCTTTGAATTTCTTCCCAAGTACTCCATACCTGCAATATTGCAGAGGCAGAAAAACATACTAATTAATAAAAAGAAGTCATTGACAGAAGCCTATTACTCCAATTATGTGCGTCTAAGAAATATCCACCAGTTAGATCTCATTCCGGCGTAAAGAGTATCCGTTTTCAGAAGCTCAACTGTCCAGTCGATGGTGTGGACCTTTGCAATGACCGCAGATGTCACCAGTCTTGCATATCGGTATAGTTCTTCATCGTCGAGATCAGGGTAGTTGTGCTGCACGATTTTTTCAAGCAAGTCATCAAATGTAATCATGGTTCAAGGCACTGTGCATAAGCTAGGTCAAATTACTATAGTCCTCCAGCTTATGGCAAAGATCAAGATCAGAAGCAGTGTAATCGACTAACATGAGTTCAGTAAGTTTTATCCTCACATTGAGCTTGTCGCAGACTGCATTATGTTCTTTAACGAAAAGCGCTTGCAATACGGAAACACCAATCCAGCTATTTCTCACGTCACCAGATATCAATACACCATCATCATCATGTGGGAGAAGACCGTCGTCTGAGATTTTAAGCTTCCCATCTTTGAAGGTCCGAACACGTGTCAGTCTGTTTGCATTGCTTCCATAAATAGCACTACCATCCCTGCGAAGTTTATTCATGTTAAACATTTCTACTAAGAAAATCTCTCTCAATAATGGAAGAAATGTCTTTCTAAGACTTGGGTGGGATTTGGATGCAGCGTTAAATCCCTCTGTAACAATGAACTGGTCAAATACAAAGGAAAGGCCAAATACAATCCACTGCTTCCAATTTCGCCTTGGAAATTGGTAACGGTTTCAGCTGGGGATTGATATAGCTGGATTTATGCAACTGATATAATTTACAAATGTGATCATTTTACTAAATACAATAGTGCATCCAAACATAGCTTCGATTTGTGTAGACACATACCACCATGCAGTCCTGATGTTGAGATGGCCTTCCTTGATTTCGTAAAATCCTGTAGGCTCCACTTTTGTCTTGTAGAAGCGGAATGCCTTGAGTGGGCATTGGCTTGCTACTGATGCGGGCGCTGTGATCTCTATCTGTAACGATGGGAAATCCGAAAATTATCAAAAACTTAGGAAACCGACCATATTATATACAGCTTATGATGCTTGGTGCAACCAAACTCATTCTGACATGCATGGCTGAGAGATGAGATGCTTAACTTGTTTGGTGTCCTCAAGATGGTCAATCCAGTCATGGATCATGAACTGGATCCAAGAGGCAGCTATCAAGTTGAATTGTTTCCCTGTGTCTATCAACTTCCTCCTAGCAAGTAGTTTTGTTGCAACAACAAATGGATCTGGCTTCATAATCTGGTCAATCAACCAATACAAACATTACTCCATTAAAGAGTTGGCTCTTTGGGAAATGAGATCAATACGCTCATCGAACTCAATGAAAAAATAGTTACATGGTTAGAACTATCCATCATTTGGCCAACCTTGCAGCCGGCCAACTATCTCGAATATAAATTTGGATATATGGTGTATCATGTGCTCGACCCCTATGAAGTTAGGGGCACGACAGATAATCTTTATTAAATAATTATAAGATACTATGATTTAATATAATAACAATAGAATAGAGTGAATTATATTAAATCTTACTCCAAATGAACAATGATGTTATAATTAAATATGCTTAACGTACAAATGATAATAGAGAAATGAAGCACCAAAAATAATATTAAACACCAGCCCACTGGTAACTACTCCATTAATGGGAAGTAAAAGAAAATAAAAAATTACTTTTACAAATAGTCCACTTAGTTTTATTTAATTGCAAAAGACACTTAAAATCCGTTATCGAGCAAGGATTCTCTTCCTTTCGACACTTTCTCACTACGGGTTATTTCTACAACCCTTTTCTCTCTTCTTTTATAAAATCCAAATAGCAGATGTGAAAATTCATGAACCCATAAGTCTACAAATTCAATACCGAAATTTGAATGGTCACCACCATTGACATGGTCAATGCCAGTCTCTAATGGCATCCAAATCTGTCAATATTCAGATTAGTTTTCTATCAACAAGTGCTATTAATGAACTAAGAAA
>JAYJMB010005374.1:0-12037 GCA_036873735.1 Pouteria campechiana | reverse complement strand
CTGACCCCACAGGCAATCTTGGCCACACGGAGTCTGATTCGTCTTGATAAGAGGGCACGTACAGCTGCCAAAGAGGCAGCAGCAGCCGCCAATTCTGCATCAAATCCAAACACCCCGAGCAAACCAAAGAAGCCTGAGATTCTTTTGGTTTCTAAATGATTGGTTGGTGTTTTTCCCTTCTAGGCTTTAGTTCTTCTCTTGCGCTTTCCGTTGTATAGTGATTCCTTTTAGGTTATCTGTGAGCCGAGCATAGTGTTTGCAAGCTTTTCAATTTTGGTTAGGGTTAGGATTTGAGTAATATGCTTGTTTAGATAGGATGATATATTTGTGCCTACATTATTGTTTTCTTATTTACACGGTTTCTTCGATTTGATACAGAGATTGCAACAGCAAAAGGCATCATGACTATGTGAAAAATGCTTTAGAATCTTGATACATTTTTACTTTAAATTAGACATTTTTATATGTTTCTACATGTTGTTTGCAGATGGGTCTGCTGGTTTTGTTTCAATCTTTTTAACACATCTTTTGCTTGATGTTCAAAATAAAAGAATGAAAAAAGAGCAGACTGTTCTTTTATGTTGCTGCCAAAAGTCATTTGTTCTCTGATATACTTGAAGCTCCTGCTTTGCTGAGGAGCCTGTAAGGATTATCGTGTAGGGGTTGTGTTGTTGGTTTTTTTGTGCTATGTTCATAGGTACACGTGTCTTTTTCTTTGATTTTCTTTCCTCCCTATGGTCTAATTGTTAAACAGTATTTGCAACAAGCATGGAAAGTAAGGAGTTATTAGCTATATGAGGTAATGTGACTTGGCACCGATGGGCCAATGCTAGAGATTTTTATCATATCACATATTCTAAGTTTTGAGGTTGGAGACTGGAGATTGATCATTGCTACTTGTCTATTTGTGTTTACACTCGTATCCTTCCTAATGGGGATTAGGTTGTATGTATGTCAGAAAATTCTTACTTTTTCTACCCATCCTAAAAAAGGAACTTATAAAGTGTCAGGCCACATTTTTAGGTGGCTGAGTTATGCCAATGCAGCATATGCTTCTTGAACCAAGGCTAATTTTTTGAAATGTTGCATTACCTGAACCAGAGGTCATGATTTTGTGAAGATTGTTCTTACAGTGGTCATTTAATGCATTTCCGGTCAGTCCATAATGAGTAGGGGTGTAACTGAGTCGGATTCGGATGGGTTAGAGTCAACCCTAATCCTAGCCCATTTTCTAAAACTTCAACCCCTAATTCAACCCATTTTTAAAAATCTCAACCCTAATCTATAAATTTTAAAAATGGTATCAAACAAATATGTAAATTTTCATTAATTAATACAAACAAGTTTAAAGATTGGTTATAAGGCTTTATGAAAATTTGAAAACCTTCTCTTTTAACAAATTTAAATGATAATTTATTAATAATAATCATCAATATGAAAGCCTTTGTAAATGCCTCTTGGTTAAATTTCTAATTACTTAAGAATTATGATTTATGGTCAAAGTAGGTCTAGGAATTTTTATTTTTTTAATTTGTATATATGTAAACTTGGGTTGATGGGTTGGGTTGGCTCTAACCCTAATCCAACCCAACATCTAAATCGGGGTTAGGTTTAACCCAAATTTCTAACCCAACTTAGCAAATGGACCAACCTTAACCCAGATGAAAACGGGTTGGTTCACTGCCCTAATAATGAGAGAAATACCACTTTCTGGAATTTAAGTGCCTCCACTGTGATCAAGAATGCTTAAGAAAAACCTTGATCTCAGTATTCAGTAGGTCATTGTAACACTTGATTAGAAAAAGATACTCATGTGAAGTAGCTATTGTTCAGTAGCGGCATCAAAGAGGATGCCAATAATTCACATGCAGGTCATTGAGAACTGCAAAGCATAGAATTTCTTATAGCAGAAGGATAGTATATGGGATCATGATGACCATGATGACCTGCTGGTTATAAATCATTTTGTGCTTCAAGATGCATGATGGATCATATCATTGTAGATCTATGATGCAGATCTTATGGTTAAAGTATGTTGTTGTTGTTGTTGTTTAAGATCTTGGTTACTGGCCACTATTCGACTATGATATGCTGTTTTCTGTGGTAAGATAGGTGAAGAGGGTACTGGTGCAGTCTCTTCCAGTATAAGAGACATAATTTGCTGTATTGACTATAGTTAGGGTGATTCCCTGTTGATGCTGTTGAGGAATAGGCTGATCGTTGGTGCTGGTTCCACATGGTGGTAGGTAGATCCTAGTGGGCATGTCTGATCAATCCTTGGACCATTGTGGCTGATCAGGTTTTACCACTGCATGTAGTAGTGGCCTTTGGGGGCAAATATGTGATTGGTATGGCTTATCTTAAAATGTCTTTTACCACTTCAGATTAATAAAATATCATCATTTTCTGCCATTCGGGAATTTTTGGTTTTACATATGGTTTGTCCATTGGACATCAATTTTTTTCATCTATCCATCATCTTGAGCCATCTATGGATTTTATGATGCTCACCATGACAAAACTGGCATGCCCACAAGTCTATGGTTAACTTGCACATTTAAGAACCTAGTGAACCTGAATTCTACATAAGTAACATCTATTGCCTGATTTTTTTGCTCTGTCATTTTGGTTGCATTCCATTAATTAATCACCTTGTATTGGTTTTTTATGGTAGTGTCATAACTTCTTTTTTGTCTCAACCAGCTTTGAAAGATATTAACTTACAAGTCCTAACTATTTTTGCTTATATTTCTACACACCTTTTGAGCACTACATATTAGGTTCCTTCATGCAGATAATTGAATTACATCCAAACAATGATGAGGTTTCCCACACGAGTTGAGAGAGCTGTGACCGGGTTGTGGAAGGCTGCTTGCTGTGGCAGGAGTTAACAAGGAAAAGAAAGTAGCAGAGGACTGAGTTTTAGCAGCCTTAGTAGTAGACCTCCACAGGGTTGCCCTTGACAATCAAATAACAAGGTTGGTTCTTCATATTTGAAAGTGAGGACATGGATTGCAAGTAACCCAGTTTCCATATCACATGGATCATTTGGAACTTGGCTAGGGTTCAATTCCATACATATTGCTTGTTTGAGCCTACGGCTGCAAGTGCCTGTTGGACTCTCAGGGCTCGAGGTACAAGTGTGCAACTCATGCTTGATATTTTGGGATATTTTGCTCTAAGGATGTTTTTCATATTTATTTAATTTTAATCTTTTTTATTCAGACATTTTAAATATGAAATACTTGGTTATGGGCGACCCATGCCAAATCTGTAGTGTTGGACATAGGCTGAGAGGCATGCCCGATGATTGATGGATCCAGGTACCGTTCTAGTTGTTATCTAAATAGTTTAATCTGTTTATCCATCTGGAGCCACAGACTGTTGATCCGGAGGACCCCATGAAGATTAGGCATGACACAAAGCCATCGGACATTAAGAGTCTAAATCAGAAATGTCCTGTTTATCAGAGACGTGACCCACTTTGGAGGGGTTGGTGCAAAACGTGATTTATCAGAGTTTTTGTTGTGGTGATTTACAAGTCAGTGATCCAAAGGCTAAGTCCGCTAAGGCTGGTGATCAGAATACAAATTTCTTTGATGTTATTGTCATCTTGGCTTCAGTCAACAATCTTAACTAACACTATTTTCACCAGAAAAGGATATGATTGGTCTTTTATCTGTTTAAGAATTTTTTTCATCGGATCCGCCTCTTGGATGCAGGTAATGGACACCTTAAAACACCTATGTATGATTTTGTTCTTTTGTAGTCAAAACTCAAAAGTCTTATGGCGCATGTTGAATCTGCGATGAGGTATTTGTCTCTGTTCCACTGTTCCTGGAACTTCATCTCTCTTAAAACACACTTCTCGGAACCTCTACCAGCTTCATGGTAGCCTTCACAGATCTCATATTGTACATATACTTACGCTCGTGATAATCAGTGAGGAAGTAATATCGGCCGAAAAGGCTGGGGGGTGTTGTTGGCATAATTTGGCTGTGAGGAATCAATTTCCCATGCAGTAGTCAAGCTGTTGAGAGAATGATCCCAGTTCACAGTTGGTGTAACTTGCCCCATTCCCAGCTGTCTAACAGCTGTATAAAGCATCAGCTGTGCTTGTATTGAGTGCTACAAAAGACGAACTCAAGCCAGTAGCAATTTGTTCCGTTAGTGGAAGACACCCCCATGCGCCAATTTGCTTTGTTCCGTGCAGCACGCACAGTTTTGGGTTAAGGCTCTTCTAAACCCTCTCTCTGGCGGCTCTTCTAAACCCTCTTTCTGGCTATTTTGATGGGTTATAACAACTGAATGTAAAAGCAGGCTAATAGTTTTTAACAATCGTTTACCCGCCATGATTTGCGGGACTTGAATGACTGTGGGGTGGTTGTCGCATATGCTGAGATGTGTAGCCGAGCTTGACAAGTTCCGCACAACACATTTGCAATTGGATCAGATTGAGGGTCATTTTGACCGTGTGTTTTAGGGGGTTAAAGTGCTTTTGAATGTATAAATGCATTTTTGTAAAGAGGTCAATTTGGCTGTGTGTTCCTTCATCGGGCTTTTTTCCTACCGTAAAAGCTCATTTCCCACGTTTAGGCAGAAGCTACAAATTAATGTTTATTTTGAACATGCTTCTGCAACAGTACTTTTACAAGAGCGTTTAAATCTTACACGGCCAAACAAACGAAGCCTAAAGCGTCTTGCATTCAAGAATAACATCAACCCAAGCTGTAAAAGCAACCCAATGTCGTGTGCCAATTAACCAAAAGAATTGCATGATATAGCCCAAAAAGGCTCTAAAATGTGACGATTGGGACAATCCTTTGTTACATGTCATCCTTAAACATGCCTCCTAAAATACCCCAACCGAAGGGGATATGTTACTTGCTTTATAGGATGAACTTACGTGCCATTTTTGTATTCCCTTCATGACAGTCTACCACACTTTATCAATTAGAAAGTTGTACACAGTTTCTTGATCAAGGTAGAAAAATTCTAGAGTGTTATGTAGTTATTTTTTATCATCCACTCCATACTCCAGTGGTTGTTCACGTTCTTGAGTGTCCAGTAGGCCCACCCGAATGATGCGCGCCCAAACACCTCCAACTGGGCACTTGCGAATCTTTGGTAATGTTCCTTAGTCGCTCCCTGCACTTGCCATTCAGCTACCCATTCCCCTGCCAGTACCATCAAATTCATGGATCAAAAAGATGACCCCCAGAAGCATAACAAGGTCTGAATTTATAATCGCATGAACGAAGAACAGAGTTGCTGCAAGCTTCAAAACTAACCATATTTGGGACTCACCTACGAAGGAGAGAGGGCCATTGGCAGCGGTTACCACGTTCAGCTGTGCAGACCTATTAGTGTGGACGAAATCAATGTTTTGTTGCACAGTCATTTTGTCAAAGACATCTGAAAACAGGTTGTAGTAGTGCACGTCAACGGCGGTGTTGGTACGACCAGCTGCCAGCTGCAAGAGCTCCTTTGGATCAACATCTGATCCCAGTCGATTAGACATGATCACATACGCGGTAGAAGAATGCTTCCGTATTGCACTGTAGCCAGCTTTATAGTAATCGGTAAGGGCCTTAAAGGAAACCCCTGGTGCTCGAGGCTCATTGATCAGCTCCACCCCAAGTAGGCTTGGGCTCTTAGCGTACCTGGTATACCATGTATGAAATATCAGCAGATTGAAGAATGTGGTTGTGTTGATTGGTGACAGTGTAATCACCTAAATCATGTATCCCATTAGCTGGGTGATTTTCACCAGTACTTACAATTTTACAATAAGGGGGCAATTCAGTGCACGATTGGTGGTGCAGTAAAAAGAAATGGAGAGTACAAAACCTGGCTGTTAGAAACTCAATGACTGCAACAGTCTGCTGTATGTTTTCATCAGTCTCTCCCCATTCCTGAAACCCATCTCTAGATGCGCTATGTTCCCATCCATTCTGCGATCCTGGGGCTGCGTGGAGATCTATTATCACCTTCACACCATATTTTCTGCGCAACCCAACCCAAATGTTATTAACAAAAATCGCAGTTATCCAATAAAAATCCAGCTGACACTTTAGCTAGGGAATGCATGGTTCCATCACCCAACATCTTTAAGCACTACATCCCCAGTGCAACTTACTCTGCCCATGAAAACGCATAGTCCAAAGTCTGCAAGGAACCTCCAACAAATGGCCAAGGAGGTGTTGGATCGCTTGCGATCCACCATCCCACCGGAATTCTAACAGCTGTCAATCCACTCTCAGACACGAACTTGAAATCTTCTTCAACGATGAAAGTCTTCCAATGCTCCTGATTCATTGTTAATAAATGGATGTTTGATTAAGTTCAATAATATAAACGAGTCAAGTAGAAGCTTGCTCAGCTGATTATTTTGAGCTGACAAAGAACTAGGAATGCATTGACTATTGTATCGGCATGACTTATTTTCTACCAGATGATGTAATCTGCAAGAAAGACTTTCTAATTAAAGAAATAGTCAATTCCAGTCATGAAGTACGACTGTAGCAGGCTATTTGAATCGGGAAGGTCATATAAGCCAATGGGCAAGCCTAGCTGGAATTTTAGTTTCAGAACACTCAGTTCCTGCTTGGCCTATTCTGCTTCCGTTAAAAAGAGTCAGCGCTGTTG
Organism: Pouteria campechiana; assembly: GCA_036873735.1. Lineage (NCBI taxonomy): Eukaryota > Viridiplantae > Streptophyta > Magnoliopsida > Ericales > Sapotaceae > Pouteria > Pouteria campechiana. Next base: position 5,389 of record JAYJMB010005374.1, on the reverse strand, counting down.
ACCGAATACTAATCATACAAGTCATGGATGTCTTTCTCTTACTCTGAGAATTTCTGTTGCCTTCTCTCGGCCATACCCATTTGTTATTTGGAATTCTCCCTGCAGTGTTCTGGCAATCCTCATGGTGAAAACTGAAGGATCGTCGTCTCCCCATTTGGAATTACCCGTGAAATCAGCAGTCACTAAATGGTCTGTCGTCACCTGTTACAACAGAAAAACCCATGTCATCCAGCTCCACATGAAATTCCGCTGGAACAAGATCAACAATTCATCTTTCGGAAATCCGAATGATAATAAAGGATGTGGCCTATAATCAGGGAGTCAGCGTAAATAATTTCTCGCAAAAGAAAAAGAAAAAGAAAAACCAATGAAGTTCTTCACTTCTTCTCACACCTGCAAGAAATGTCCATTTGGTGCTTTGATTCTAACTAGATTTTTATCATCTCTGTTTCGCACGATCTCAAATGTTTCAGATGGACCAGATGTGGTTGAAACAGCTACTAGTTGAATTCCTTGTCCCTGCTGATCCAGACCTATGAACTGTTTTTCGAATACCCTCATTTGAAAAGTGGACTCATTGAGCCTCCACAGCTATAGGCAAAAGGAAAAGACAGATTAGAAACCGAGTGAAAATAGTCAAACTTCCCATCCAAAGAAGGAAAAATCAAATCAAATCAAATCAAATGGAATCTTTAGAGAACATACACTGAAGCTCTCCCATCCTGAAGCCCTTGTTCTGTTTGCCACAATGATTGATCCGCCACCACTCTCAGCACAGAGATACTTCCTTTGGGTTACTGACATTAGTTGAATTTGGTTTCCATCCTAATTAATATAAAAACCATTGATTAGAAGACGAAGTACCAAAACACAAAAAATAGAAGCATCCCAATTGCATAATAATGAAAATGGCGCAAAGATTGGGTTCCCGTGTTTAAGCTTGGAGATTTGAAACTGGGCTCCTTGCTGAACGTGTTTTTGGCCGATGAATCACAATGTGATCATATTAACTGGTCGTTTGTCAACAGTTCAATCCAGCTTAAGCTGACACTGGGAGATGGTTTTATCTACCCGCCAAACTCCAAAGAGAAACCATACAAAGAGAGAAAATTCGGTACCAAAAGATCATTGTTGGTGATTCCAGCGAAGAGAGATGGCTTTATCCAGCCTTCTGTGACAAGCCATCCTCCAAGATTTACCGCCTTATGTCTGGAACTAGGACTAGTCCTTGCACCAAATGAAAATGAGACAATGAGCTCCAGGGCACAGAACCATACAAACCACCTTATCGAAGAATACCTTGCCATCTTTCACGCACTGATGAAGAAAGACAACGTTTGTGGGGAGTACTTATAACAGCGGATCGTCAAACCTCTAGAATCATTGACTCCAAATGGGGGGTTGAAGATCATCAAAATTCAGAGAGACGTGGGATTAAAATTCGGGAAAGGTGGGGGTTGACTTGTTGCCCCTGAATGACTTTGGCAAGTAGGTGGAGAATTTGTGGATGAATCCAAATTTGTAAATTCAACTATCCAACTGGGGATCATGACCCCCTCAGGGCTAGGGTGGCCTCAAATACCACCTTAAAATCTTTAATTTTTACAAACATCTCCTAAAGTTTACTTGAAAGCTTATATAGCCATCTAAACACAATTTTCAAAAAATAACAATATCATTTCTCTGTTTGTGTGTTAAAAATTAGCATTTATAGATCTTCTAAAAGTTATATATATAATTTAATCCATTTGTCAAAATTTAAGATTAATACCAATTTTGAATAGATAATATCAAAGTGGTTGGTGTGAATTATCTTTAAAAAGTAGATGATTATAATTTTCAACCATTAACATCAAAAATGAATTATTAAACTTTATTTCTTTTATAGTACACACAAAATAAATGAAAAATAAATGAAAAAATTATAAACAATACATAATATATAATTAGGTTTGGATTCAACAATGATGCATTATAATTTAATATTTTTATTTATTTTACTTGATGAGTGTTTTTTTTTTTGTCTAGTGCTGTTTTTAATGAATGATAAAAAAAATTAATGAAAATCAAATATATGGATTGAAGAAAATAAATATGATCGTATTTATGGAAAAAGGTTTTAACTGCGATATAGGGTTTTAAGAAAATCTTGAGGGCATTTATAAGAGCCGAAACTTAGGTGGTATTTGAGATTACCCGGAACCCGAGGGGGGTTTCTTGGTAATCTCCCTAGATCATGAGAATCAACGCAAGTGTGGGCTGCGATCTTGCAAGCCTGTGTATACGGAGAATCGATCGCTTTCTTTATCAAACCACTGTAAAATTCTCAATAATAAGTGATCGAGACCGCTGTAAAATCAGATAAACGGCTACGATGTGGCATATATATCCTCTACTTTGACGATAGTGAGAAGCGCTTGATAGGGGAAAATCGACATTTATGGCGTGGGGAGCATCGGTTGGTTGGGCGAGAGACCCAATAACGGCACGTGAGATGCCAAGATACGTGTCTTTTTGTCGGGCTTTTCTTTGGAGATTTCTGGAGGTGGGGCCGTCGATTCCCATGAAACCAATGCCATTTGGATCAGACATTGGCTGTCAGTCATCTAGAAAGCCTCGGCGTCCCCATGCATAGATGCGTGGTGGTGGCAGCAGCAGCGGCAGCGGCAGCGGCAGCGGCAGAGTCATAATCAAGCCGTCATTCCTGACTGCTATCGATGATTTTATTTTCTATATGGATCACTGACGATGGCAATATTTAATGTTCAGGGCCCCTCCAGACATAATGGATGGACCAGATCTGAGACATGTGTTCTTGGATGTTGGCTGAGGACCTTCGCACGATGGGGATCCGTACATGCGCGAATGACGGAGATAACGATTGAAGCGAAGGCGCCTGCCGCACTGCCGCCCACGTGCGGTGCGAGTGATTGGGTGGAGAGAGGCGTGGATATGTCTTCTTCTGAAGTGCAAGCCGACTACTCCTCCGCCTCCCCATTTCCTCTTCCACCATGATTAAACAAAACGAACGCGATGACCTAAGTGGCGCATTCCTTTGGTCCAAAATGCCAATGTGCTGAAAATTAATAAAATATTCTTTCATTCTTGCTTCGGCGTGTTTGGATAGTCTGCAAATATAAACCCAATTAATAATAGAATTATTTAACGCTTGTTTAAAAATAAAGAATCGGGGGATGGAAATGTAAAATCTAAAAAATAATAGATCACAGGAGAGGAAATGTTTCAATGGGATAATCGGTAATGATGGAAAACATAACAAATATAATAAATAGTTTTGAAATGAAAATAGAAGGTTATAATTAAAAATATAGATCCTCATGAAAAATATTGGAATACTTATTAATATTCTAATACTTTACGATTGGCATGCCCTATTAGAGGTATATGTTTATTGAATTTGGATTCTATCATTTTAATAATTAGAATAGCATGATCTGCTTCAAGTATTTATCAATGGGCTTATAAAATTGTCGATGCTTTTTATTATCATGTGCTCAATGAATTACATGTTCAATCTCTCCTTGGAATTAATTTAAAATAAAAATCCAAATAATCTAAAATTTGAACCCAAATTAAAACCAAGATTTTATTAATATGAGTAGAGTTAGGGTTAAGGTTAAAGTTATAGTTTTATAAATAGATTTAATGTGAAGATTCACTCTAATTTGATGCAACTTACACCCTTAAATTTATGGTGGTGGAATACGTATATATCTTATTGATTGTAAAAAGTAGGATAATATGTTTTCATCCCTTTTATTTATTATCAAATATATTCTAAATGGTGTTAGTAAAAATATGGTTATATTGACTATGAAGTGGAAAAGAATTTGGATAAAGAACAATGGAAAGAAAAAAAAAAAAAAAGATGAGGACACCGAGATTAAGTGGATAGATAAGCATTACATCAATTCAATGTATTAATGGTAGTGGGAGAAACATCATGTATGATGTGGAAGTTATCAAAAGCCCATTTGAGTCACATGTGCTGAATTTGGCCAAATTGGATTCCTAATACAGATTTATTAGTCGCAAGCACATGTATTAGGCTTTATTTAGATATATACTTTGATAATCTAATTCAAACTCAGTGGTCTATTCACATTTCCGAGTGAATATTCCTTGCTTGAGATTCGAACCATTTCAACCCTTTCCATTCCAATGCATAATAATGATATAAGCTCACGTCAACGTACACAGATTTTTTCAATGAAAATGAAAAATAATAATTAAAAATATAAATAATGATAGAAATTAACCAAGCATCGCCTTATTTTCTGATCAATGTCAAAGCATGTGTGTTATGTGCTGAACTAGGCCAATCTGACCCGCCCTGGATGATATATGCTGACCTCGTCTTCATTTCAATTTTTACATTTAAGGTGTGCTTGTTTTGATTTAAAAGTCCAAGGAATGTAAAATAAAAGTCTTATTTTTCTCTCTTCTTTATTTTAACATGATGTCTACCCGTGTTCCATTACGCACGAAATCCTTTTTTTCCTTATGAATCAAATACACTACCCACGAGTTTCGGGCATGACGTGGACCGTACCCAGAGATTTGTTTGGAAAGATTGAAATTTTCATTGAAAAAATTAAAATATCATTATTCAATGCACCCAGGCGCACGTATGACATTTTGGTAAGACCGAAATCAACCATTGCGCTTTAAGATGATTCATTTAGCTAAGATGTCAAATATTAATTTCATAAAAAATTTATTTCTAAATAATCTTCTGAATTTGTTATTATCATGATCCATTCAAATTTATAATAAAAATAAAATTATAAAATAATAACATTATATATAAAAATGAGCAGAGATGAATGTTGATCTGGATTTTATCAAAATATCATAGTTTGCGGTAAATGAAAAGGTTCCAAGTTTTACCTACATAGGTGGAGTAAGTACCCAACAATAAATTTTTAAAATACAACAATGCATTGGAACAGAGAATAATGATTCAAATTAAAATAAATAAGGTTAAAATAAATAATTTTTTAGTTAATAAAAATTAAAACTAATTAAATAAAATAAAAAAATTCCACTCTTTTTATTTACCTTTTCTTCTCCAAAGATCTAAACACTTGGAAGGGGATGATGAAATGCATCGAACCATGATATGAACCGTATTTATGTTTGATTTAGGTCTAACTAATTCAATCGTTGGTTTAAACCATTTTGAATCATAACATAAGCATGATATATTTATGAAGTAATAAATATTTTAAAATTTTTAAAAATATAACTAATTATATATAACAATGGTTACATATCACAGAAAAAACCTAATATGCATATAAAAAACTCTACAGATTATAATGGTGAACTAGTAACGCAAAAATATAAATTTTAAAGATAAATTTAA
>JAYJMB010005373.1:0-12039 GCA_036873735.1 Pouteria campechiana | reverse complement strand
ACCCTTACTCACACTACTACAGAAAATTAGATTGGAGCAAGGTTCTAAATTTGATGTGCCCACGACAGCACCACCAAGTTTCTGGAGGCAATGAAGGTAGCTCTAATATCCGATGGGGTTGTGGCTCAGGTGTTGGGTTTGGCTTGGGTTGTGGCTCAGGAGATGCTCTATCGCGAGGATTTTGCTCTAGCAAATTTCTGGAATGAAATTTTGTGGGTTGGGTTTCTGGGGTGGATTTTTGGAGTGGAAGAAGCAAAACCATAAGGTGGGTTTTGGGTACAAAGCGTCAAGAAGAAGAGATGGAGAATGCTACTCGCATGTTGCTTATGTGGAAAATTGCATTCCTGCCCCTTTGCTTCTCTCTCAATCTCAACCATTTATTACCAACATATGGTAGATGGAATTTCCTAAAAAAATATAAATTCAACAATTATACTTCCTTACTAATTTTATTTCTTCTGGACTTAACCTGTCAACTAAAAAACATAAAACAAGGGTGAGTCTAAACAAACTTCGTAAGTAGACTGCATGACAATCAATAATTCAACCAAAATCAACAAAATTTCAACCATCCAAATAAATTGGGATCCATAAGGCATCCCACACACCAATCCAAAAAATATATTTTTTCAAACTCAATTCAACATCTTAACATATTACAACATGAAGAATATAGCATCAATTGCACATTCTAAGGCAAATTATACACTTCCGGGTGATCACTTATCCAAAATCACACATATACATAACACATATGCATATATTACAATTTACATTCATGAGATAACTATGATCCCTTTATTCTGATATTCATACACTAGAATAACAATAGCAAATATAAGTAGCGAATATCTTCTATCCCACCAAACAAGACATTAACATAAAATATCACAACTCTGTATTACATAACATTTAGAGACATGCACACATCATAGCATCTTGGGATCCTTAATAATCTCAATTCTCACACATTATCACATTGCATATTCATAATCATCAATCCATATATTCACATATAAGAACATTATCAAATCACTTATAGGATAATCATTATCCCCACCTAATAACACAGGCAAACATGCACAGCTTACTTACATCAGAATAATCCGCTCCATAATCCATATCTTTTTAAACTCGGCTTGTCACCTCCATATTAGGAAATCCTACGCATATCACATGAATCCTATATCTTATTTACATATACATATCCATGAGCAATTTTTATTAATATAATGGAACATAATCATTAAAGTTTTAGCTTAAGGTATTACATTGTATTTTACATGATTTCATTTTTGCATCACCATACATAGTCACAGTAAATTATGCATAAATTTCTCATATTAATTCTGAATTGAATCATTCTTATTTCATTGTTTAGATAACTTCAAGTCATACAACTTTGATGTTGAATGCATTTTCTAATTCAACCTTTAAATAGGGTATTTGGGCCCCACAAGTGACACTTTTTGTAGTCATTTATTTTCCAAAAGTAGGTTTAGTAATTCAAACATAATTCTCTCATATGAAATGAAAATCAAGTGATTCTTGCTTAATTTTGTAGATAATTCCAATATCTACAACTTTTATGTTGACCAAATTTACTAAGTTAGCTTATAATTTGAGTCATGGGCCCCATAATATAACGTCTAATGATTTGGAGGCTATTACACTTGTTTAGTTATAAATCTCTCGTATCAACTTTGAATTTAATGATCTTATCTTGTTGGAAAGATAAATTCAAGAACTAGATCTTTTGTTTTGACTACATATTTTAAATAAATCAAATTATAGGTCAAAATGGGGACGCCATTCACACTAGGTGCATTTGAATGATAGACAACTTTAGATGTATTACATAGGTTCAATTTATTACAATCCACTTATTATTTACAATGCCTTTTTAAATGCATTAAATGCTTGATAAATTAATCCACTAAACATAATTAATTCATGTATACAAAACTCAATTTAAAAAACAATATGACATGCCATATTATTGTAAATAATCAATGCCCGGAAACCACATTTAAACTATCCAAATCACATTTAAACACTGATAAACCTGATCACCTTGTTTAGGCTATGTCCCTCACTGTAATTAGCTATGGGAATAATTTGTTAATCACCTCCTTAATGTCCAGCCCTATACATGTGAGACATATGCAGTTTACATTAATTACAGTTGCATTTAACTTCATTAAATCACCTATCTGTTCTACATCTACCACTCTATCCACACCTAACTGTCTCTATTAATTCCATCTGTTTGTGATTAATTCATGGCCTCCTTAATGGGTTGATCAAACAGTGATTTGAATTGGTAATCAAGGCTTAATTGTACGACTCACACTTGATGGTTTTTACACAAATAGTTGGTGGACAGTTTGTTTACACCCAACTGTTATCATTATGTAATTGCTGAATTTAAATTTTATCTACATTAAATCATGTCTTAAGTTAATTAAATTAATAATTAATCATTAATTACACCAATTATAGCTTATATCATCCATCAAAAATTTTGCAAAACCCTAGCTTAATCCCATCCACATCATTCATTAAGATTTCACCCATACTTCAATTAAACAATCACCTATATATAATTAAGGAGTTGTATTAATGAATTACTTACCTTTAATCTATTGTTTTCTTGGTGAGTCCCACCTACAGCTATTTTCCCTTCATTGTTGGTAGCTTGAACACACTTGAATCCAACAAATTTCTGGTTTAATGGGCTGCAATCAACTCAAGCTGTGATTTCAATATAATATTCATAAGTAAAAGGGATAAATTTGATCAAGTTGGGAAGATGGAAATGCATGGAATGTTGGGCAACAAGGTTGCTTGCGTGAAAATGATAAGGAAGATGATCTTTGGCCATCTTTTATTTATAAAATGTTAAGGTGGTCTAGCTTCCCATCTACATGTGTGCATTCCAATTTTTTTTCCACCTTCTTTACTTGATTCCTTTACTATATTTGGACCATTCCCATTACAAGTCACATGTGAATGATAATATTTCCCATAGTTTCAATAATTTTTCCAATTAAATTTCAAAGGCATGTACCTACACTTCACCACCTCATTTTATCCATTTTTCCCAACTTGATTCCACCTATTTAGCATAGTTAATATATTTCCTTCCTCATGCTTATATTAATAATGGTAATCCACCAATTTTCATAATTTTTCCATAATAAAATTTAATATTTTTCAATATATACACATTCAGCATTCCACCCATTTAAATTCATTTTCTTCTCACTTAAATCGCTTATTTAAAACACTTTGATACATTCCCAACCTCATCCTCATATTTACATTACTAATCTACTCAATTCCACAAATTTTTCATGAGATTTCTCAAAAATGTAATTATACTCCAATATTCTTCATGCCGAGCTAGCAAAAATTAACAAAAATTAAAATTCACATATCTAAAATTTTTAGGTCCTTACATAAGATTATTACCTTTAGGTGTGCAGATTTAAATGAAGTGTTTTCACTCATTCCAATTACCTATGGTGTGTAGCATAATTGAGGTGAAAACTTATTAAGCTCAGGAACATAAGAACCAACATAGTATGGTTTAACATATAGTATCTACCTTAACCATCTATCCTTCTCATTCAAGGGAGCTCATGGTTTAGCATATGATGTGTACCTTAACCATACTTTGATAATTAATCTAACTTATAATATTGGTGATCAAGCATTAAAATAAGTTAAATTATTGCAAACAACATCATGAATGAAACAAGATCATATAGCATTAATAACCAACAATGCAAAACAAAGAATATCAAAAAGGGTTACAACTTCACCTTAGAAAAAGAGATTTAGTTTATAAGAGAAAACAAAACAACTCCCTTAAATAGGATGATCACAATGAAAAAACATCCTCTCTCCTTGTTCCTTTTTACTTGCAATCTCTTCTTCTTCACCATAAAAAACTCCAAGAATTTGTCCTCCAAACCTTAGAGAAAACTCTCTAAATAAAAGTGAGAAAAACATCTAAAAAACCCTAACTTTTCCCTTAAAAACCTAGCCTCTACGCAATGCGAAAAATCTGCAAAAAATATTAATCTGTCGCTGGCGCCGATGGTGTTGGCTTGATGTCCAGCCGATGATGGTTAAAAATCTTGCCGCCAGCTAGCTGTCTTGGTTTTGCGTTGATTTTTTCTCCTTTTTCAGTTGTTTTCTTTTCCATCCTTTGAGCTTCTTCTTTTTCTCTTCTTTTCCATCTTCAAGACACCTAGAAAATCCAATAAATAAGCATAAAATTAATCTAAAAAAGATAAGGATTTGCAAATAACTAAGCTTAAACATGTGTAATATAAGAGAATGAAATTCACTCATCAAATACCCCAAAACTTACTTATTTGCTCATCCTTAAGCAAAATAGAATTAATAAAATACAAAGGACATAAATATAACATAGTAACAACACACAAATTCACAAAGGACATAATCAAAAATTGATCTTAATCATTGACCAAAAACCTTCATAAAATAAGCATAGTTAAGAAGAACTATCAAGATGTCACATATGTCTTTTAATTTTTAACTTGAGCCTTTTCCTTTCTACCTTAGATTCCATGTGCAGGTGCAAAAATTATAGCCAATTCAATATACTACTTTTTACACTTACATTCATTCAAGCAACTGAATAATACATAATTAACACAACCCTGAGAACTTGCAAATTAAACCAAAGAGACTATTTTTAGATGAGCATTTGATATTTTTTTGAGCTCTATTACTATTATATTTCTCATATTTTTATTTTTTTTTTCTTTTATTTTTGAATATGATCCCCCCTATTACTTGGGTTGTATTACTATCAAACTCCCAAACTTGTTTTTCTTTCTGAATAATAGAGATGTGATCCCCCCCTATTGCTTGGGTTGTATTACTATCATACTTCTAAACTTATTTTCTTTTTAAATCATAGAGATGTGACACCCCTTATAAACAATGAGTTTTTACTCTTTATTTTTCTTTTATCTCATCTAATGGTTATCTCAACATAGTTACAATGTATTCTAGAATCAAAATTGAACCATGCATGCTTAGTCTCCTAAACTCATGCTGAGCATTCAAAGATTTCAAAAGAAATGGCTAATTCACTTTAATTAATGTGTATAAGGAATCTATAGCAAATTAGACTAAGGATCAAGTCAAGCATTGCAGACATAATAATTTCTGTCTTTTTCAACTTAACTTGGGTTGTTGTCAAATGTCACATACATGTTATTGGTTTTATATGATGACCTTGATCAATGTTCAAAACAAACAACTTTCCAATCATAACTATAATAAAATAAAACATTCAATATAAAAATTTAAACATAACACATAAACTATCAAAACTAGACAAACTAACTAAATACACAACACATAAACTAAACAAACTCAATAACGCCCAAACTTAGACCAAGACATCCATAAACAAAAATAAAATGCTAACGCCCCCAAACTTGAACATAATATTGTCCTCAATGTAGAATAAAGTAATGGAAAACAAGGACTTCCTTGAAATGATTGTATCACTTGTCTGAGTTGTCGCCTAAAAATGGAGAGGAGAAGCTTGCATGAAAAGCTTGTGTGAAAATGTCCGGCGCTTGCGGCGCCCGCTCGCTACCTTCACCTTTCCTCCTTTGATTTTCCAGCACTGAAGGCACCACAATACTACCTTGAAACTCTCTTTTCCATGCTACTTCATCACCCTAATTGATCTCCTTGCTTGAAATCATTATTTATGAATTTAACCTGGCAAACACAAAATAACAATATATTAAGTAGAGCAAATAGGAAAATATCAATGTAATCTAATAACTTAATAATCAAAGCAAGCTTATTTAAACTAATGCAACTAAGATATTATTAACAATGTCTAAAAAATTATAATAATTGAAAGATAAAACAATTTAGGTTGCCTCCCAAGAAGCACTTTATTTAATGTCTGAGCAAGATGAACTCCCTTTTTCTATAAATTTTCAATTTCTCACACTTCATTCAGTTGCATTGGCACATCCTCTTTGTTCTATTTCTTCACATGATGCCCATTAACTTTGAAAGTGCTCCTATTTTTTGGATTCTTCAGTTCAACTGCTCCATGAAGAAACACTTGTGTGACACAGAATGGACTAACCCAATGTGATTTCAATTTTCCTAGAAACAAATGCAAATGTGAGTCATAAAGCAAAATATCCATTCCAGGTTCAATGTACCATCTAAGAATGACTTAATCATGATATTTCTTGGTTCACTCCTTGTAGATCTTGACGTTCTCAAATGCCTCATCCCTCAACTCCTCATGTTCATGAAGCTAAAGTTTCCTCTGCTCTCCTACCTTTTCCATATTATAATTCAGATGTTTAATAGCCCAGTAAGCCTTATACTCCAACTCAAAAGGCAAATAGTAGGCTTTCTAAAAAACAAGTCTATATGGACTCATTCTAATGGGGGTCTTGAAAGCAATCCTGCATGCCTACAAGGCATCATTTAGATTCATTGCCCAGTCTTTCCTTGAAGTGTTCACAACCCATTCTAGAATTGCTTTTATTTGTTTGCTGCTGAGTTTTACCTGTCTTGATGTTTGTGGATGATAAGGTGTTGGAACCCTATGAGTGATGTTGTACTTTTTAACAGAGTTGCAAAAACCTTATTGCAGAAATGAGTTCCTCTATTACTAATGATAGCTCTTGAAGTGCCAAACCTGAAAAAAATTCTGTCTTTCAAAAATCTCAGCACAACATTAGCATCATTAGTCTTAGTGGGCATAGCTTCAATCCACTTGGACACATAATCTACAACAAGCAAAATATACTTGTTCCCATTAGATGGTGGGAACGGACCCATGAAATCAATGCCCCATACATAAAAAAAGTTCAAAGATAAGGTTACTTGTAAGTAGTATCTCATCCTTCTTCCAATGTTTCTTATTCTCTGGCATCTATCACATATAGCACAAAAAGCATAAGCTTCCTTAAAAATTGTTGGCCAATAAAATCCAAATTGAAAGACTTTGAGAGCAGTGTGTGGCAATGTCTCAGAATACTCTACTGTTCATCTTCCATTATGCAATGCCTAATGATTTGGTCTGGGCATATTTTGAACAGGACTGGGTCATCCTAGAAATAATGCCATGCCATTAATAGTAACTTTCTTCCTTCTTGTGAATTCAATAGAGGATAAAAATTCTTTTAACCAAGTAAGTTACGATATCAGCGTACCAAGGCTCACTCCCCTTCATAGAATACAATTACTTATTAGGAAAGATCTCATTGATAGGAATGTTTTGCTTTCCTCTTTCTTGCTCAAAGTCAGTTCCTTCCACCAATCTGGACAGATGATCTGCTACCACATTCTCATAGTCCTTCTTATCCTTGATTGTTAGATGCAATAACAAAATCCACCTAATCAACCTGGGCTTGGCATCTTATTTGTTAGCAAATATCTCAGTGCGACATGATTTGAATAAACAATTACCTTTTAACCAATCAAGTAAGAATAAAATTTTTCCAAAGTAAACACAATAGCAAACAATTCTTTTTCAGTGGTAGAATAGTTCAATTATTCTTCATTTAGAATCCTACTTGCATAATGAATAACATGAGGTAACTTATCTACTCTCTGTCCTAAGACAACACTAACAGCAAAGTTTGGTACATCACACATGAGTTCAAATGGAAGAGACCAATCAGGAATTGCTAGAATAGGAGTCGATGTCAATTTTTCTTTCAAAGTATTAAAGGCTATAAGGCACTTCTCATCAAAATAAAAAGTTACATCCTTAGCCAGCAAGTTACAAAGTGGTTTAGAAATTTTTGAGAAATCTTTAATGAACTGTCGGTAAAAACCTACATGAATAAGAAAGCTGCTAACTCCTTTGATTGAAATTGGTGGTGACAACTTTGCAATCAATTCAATTTTTGCCTTATCTACCCTAATGCCATTACTTGAAATAATATGCCCAACCATAATTCCCTGTTTTACTAAAAAGTGGCACTTTTTCCAAGTTAGTGTCAAATTCATTTCCGTACATCTTTTAAGCACCAAACTAAAGTTATGAAGGCAGTCATCAAATGAGTCTCTAAAAATAGAAAAATTATCCATAAATACCTCAATAAACTTCTCAATCATGTTAGAAAATATGGACATTATACACCTTTGAAAAGTAGCAGGGACATTGCACAAACCAAATGGCATCCTCTGATATGCAAAAGTTCCAAATGGGCTGATAAAAGTAGTTTTCTCCTTGTCTTCTAGGGCAATTGGAATTTGATTATAACTTGAAGAAAAATTATCCAAAAAATAATAATAAGCATAACCTGCCAACCTTTCTGGCATCTGATCAATAAAAGGAGAAAATGATCATTTCTTGTGGCTACATTGATTTTCCTATAGTCAATGCACATCTGCCACCCTGTAGTCATTCACATTAGCACCAATTCATCATTGTCATTTTTTACAACAGAAATACTAGAATTCTTTGGCACCACATGCACTGGACTTGCCCATTTGCTGCCAATGATTGGATAGATAATAATTGCATCCAACAATTTGATCACCTTTGCTCTCACAGCTTTCTTCATATGTGGGTTAAGTCTTCTCTAAGCTTCTCTGGAAGTCTTTGCATCATTTTTTAGCAAACTTTTGTGCATGCACATAGTGGGGCTAATTCCCTTAATGTCTTTTAAGGTCCACCCTATAGCCCCTTTGTGCTGTTAAAATACATTCATCAGCTTAATTTCTTCATCAATAGACAAGTTAGAATCAATAATTGCTGAAAAAGTATTATTTTCACCTAAAAATACATACTTTAAGCTATGAGGTAATTGCTTCAATTCTAGTTGGGAAGATGTAAAAGATGGTTGTTCCACTTCTAAGTTCACATGTGACAACCATTGGAACCTTCTCCTTCTTTGACTTGCTCTGCTGTATCAGGTTCAACTTTCAAATTCATCATCTCTTCATCCTCCTCCAGTCCATCTACAGTGAACACCAATTTTAGCTTATCAGTTGTCTCCTCCTATACAAAAGTTAATAAAATAAGTAAGTCCAATTCATCAACTTGAAAACATCCACTAGGATGTGAAGACAGTGATAAAGAATTATAAATAAAAAATTTCACAGTTTCATCTAAGACATTCATCTTTAACTTCCCATTGTGCACATCTATGATTGTCTTAGTGGTTGCCATGAAAGGGTGTCCTAGAAGAATAGGTACTTCTCTTTTTGGTATCATTTGTCTTTCCATGTCAAGCACAATGAAATCTTTAAGAATAATTAGTTTATCAATCAACATAAGAATGTCATCTACAATGCTTCTAGGATATCTAAGCAATCTATCTGCAAACTATAGAAACATTATAATGGGTTTCAATTCTCCTAATCCTAGTTGCATATAAATAGAATAAGGTATGAAATTAATGCTTTCACCTAAGTCTAGCATTGTCTTTACCTTGTTTGTCCCTCCAATAGTGACTGAGATATTGAAACTACCTGGATTCTTGAGTTTTGGGGGAAGGTTTGCTTGTAAAACCGCACTAGCTACCTTTGAAACTAGAACTTTCTTATGTACTTATGCTTCCTTGTGTTTAATTCCTTCAAAAATTTAGCATAAACAGGCATATTCTTTAGCATAACAAGTAAAGGCAAATTGACATTAACTTTGGAAATTATATATCATAAATGTTAAAAAATGATTTATTAAATTTACTCTGCTTCAACCTTCTTGGAAAAGGGATAGGAGGATCATATGATGGGGGTGCTTTGTAGTTGATAGGAGGGTTAACTACTGGAAACACTGCTTTCTTTGGATGTCCTTCCTCCTCAGTATTTTTCTAGCCTTTCTCCATTCCTGCAAAAACAATTAAACTATTAATATCTTCTCCAACCTTATTATAAATTACCTTTCCACTCCTTAGTGTTGTTATTATTTTTGCTTGCTCATTTTGGCCAGGCAACTTCCCAAGTCTATGACTCTGTACTACTTCTGCAATTTATCATAACTGAGTTTTCATCTTTTTCATTAATGCGTCCATGTTATGGAACCTAGAATCAATGTTTTGGAATTTGGTTGCATGATTCTGAAACTCGATTTATGTTGCTTGCATAAAACTTTGCATGGTTTCTACAAGCATAGGCTTTTTTAGTTGAGGTTGAAATGAGGTTCCAACTTGAATCGAATTCCTGTCATTGTTCTAAGAGAAGTTAGGATGATTTCTCCAACTAGGGTTGTAAGTTTTTGAGTAAGGATCATTTTGTGGCCTCTGGTTGTAGAAGTTCATTGTATTAGCTTGCTCAACATCACCTGCAAAATGTTCATTTGAAGAGCAAACATTAGGTGAATGTTCTAAATTACCATGAAGAGAACAAACCTCTGCTGGAGCTGGTTGTGGTTGCTTCAATTGCACCATCATGGAGCACTATCATAGAGCACATTGCCTTCATCTACTTAGCCATCTCTGACATCTGCATTGATAGATCAGAATTAGTATTCACTTCATAAAGTCCCCTAGATTTACCTCTTACACTTTTTTGTTGAGAATTTGCTCCCAATATCTCATATAGCTCATAAGCTTCCTCAGAAGTCTTCTCTCCCATGGCTCCACCTACAACATTGTCAACCATAGCTTGGCATGGTTGTGTCAGTCCATCATTGAAAAATTGGTTAAGCAACTCAAGTGGATATCCATGATGAGGGCATTGAACTAAAATTATTTTAAACCTTTCCTATGTCTCATGGAAAGCTTCACCATCCAATTAAGAGAAAGTAGCTATTTTGCCTCTCAATTCAGTAGTTTTAGCACAAGAGTAGAATTTTCCAATGAACTTATTATAAACTACTCCCCAAGTTATTAATGAGCCAGGAGCTATTGTCATGAATCATATCTTGGCTACATCTTTCAGAGTGTATGGAAAATATCTCATACATAACTGATCTTCTGTTAGCCCCTATGATGGAAATGTTTGAATGGTTGTTTAGAAATCATGTATGAAAGTTAATGGATCCTTTGAAGCTAACCTATGAAAAGATGGAAGCATATTGAAATGAATATGTTTCAAGTCATAATTTCTAGCATCCTCATATAACATAATGCATGAAGGTGAAATCCCTATAGTAGAGCATGCAAACTCTTTCATTAATTGTTGAGCTTGTTGAGGATATTGCACTTGTTAAGCTTGTTGTACTTGTTGAGCCACTCAATTCTCCACATTCTCAGTCATTTTACTTCTTCTCCTTCGCTTAAAATCTTTATTTCAATTTTCACTTTATCAGCATGATTGTTTAAAGGAAATAGAGTAGGATTCATAGATCTTCTTCCGTGCATTCACAGTACTACATTGGAAAGAAGGAAATAATTAAAAATAATCTTATATACAACAATACAAAAAAAATAAAAAGAAAGAATGTAACTAATCTTAATCTAATTAGTTTGGAACCATTCCCTAGCAACAACACCAAAAACGTGATGGTTCAAATTATAATTCCTCCCAAGTATACGAATTTATAGCAATATAGTGTGCAATATAGGGGTTGATCCGACAAAGAAAGGTCAAATTGACTTAATTAATTTTAGTTACTGAATTAGCCTAAACTTAAAAGAATGGATTTATAACTAAATAGACTTGGCAAAAAGTTTGGTATAACTTTAAATTTTTAGAAACTTAATGGAATGAAAGTAAATCAATGGCTAAATATAATGGAGAGAGATTAGTAAGATGCAAAAGTTTAGGGATCCGATTTTACCATTAGATGATGCTTCTTTTGCTAATGGAATATTTGATTCAATGCCTCACTTGGGTTCATCCTTTCAAAAGTAAGATTATTACCATTAAATGTGTTGGTTTAAATCAAGTTTTTTTAGTCATTCTAATTACCTATGGTGTTTAGCATAATTGAGGTGAAAACACATTAAGATCAAGAATATAAGAACCAAAATAGTAAGGTTTAGCATATGGTGTCTACCTTAACCATCTATCCTTCTCATTCAAGGGAGCTCATGGTTTAGCATATGGTGTCTA